>PITA01035905.1:0-10044 GCA_004023965.1 Spilogale gracilis | reverse complement strand
TTTTTGTAGCAACATGGACTGGACTGGAGGAGATTAGGCTGAGTGAAATAAGCCAGGAAGAGAGGGTCAAGTATCACATGGTTTCACTTACTTGCGATGCATGAGTGGTACCCTGGAGAACAGTGGGAGAAGGAAAGGAAATGGGAACTAAGGTAATCTAGGGAGGGAAACGAAACAACAGAGACTTTGGACACAGAAAAAAACTGAGGGACTTGGAGGGAGGGGGTGGGGGGATGGGAGAGCCTGGTGGTGGGTACTGGGGGCGCCTAGAGCGTGGAGCACTGGGTGTTGGGAACGGAAAATAAATAAATAAATAAATAAATAAATAAATAAATAAATAAAAAATAAATTAAAAAAAAAAAAAAGACTCAAAACAATTCACCAGAGGAATAGTGCTCTAGATGGACTTCTCAAGTTGGCCCACACAAGTCTATTTTACCCGAAGGATTGCTAACCTAGTGTGTTCATTATAATAAAAGTAGTAAACAACATCTGCAATGAAGAATAGTGAATAAGATGTCCTTAACAGCGGTACAACGCAAAGGAGAGTGGGGACCCTTGGCCTGTAAGCTGACTTAAAGTTCTTCAGACCCCAGGACTGAGGTGTGGGAAAACACAAGCCTCTGGCTTTCTGTGAATTCATAGGTACTTATTTTCTTACGGGTAAAGATCAAAACAACGTACTCATATTATCGCAATGTGGGCAGACTTAAGATTCTGTTACGAGAGGGACACTTGCGCAGCTCACTCTTGGTTTAGGCTCAGGTCATGATGATCTCAGCACCCTGGGATCAAAGCCTGGATCAGGCTCCCCTCTAAGAGGGGTGTGGGCTTGAGGATTCTCTCTCCCTCTCCGTCAATGCCTCTCCCCACACACAGGTTCTCTCTTGTGCACGCTCTCTCTTTTTCTCTCTCTAAAGTCCTTAAAAAAGTCCTCCATAGGGGAGGAGAAGAGGGAAATTATATCACTTAATTTAAAGATTCATTTTATTTATTTATTTTTAAAGCTTTTATTTATTTGAGAGAGAGAACACAAGTGGGAGAGAGGCAGATGGAGAGGGAGAAGCAGACTCCCGGCTAAGCAGGGAGCCAGACACAGGGCTTGATCCCAGGACTCTGAGATCATGAGACGCCAGCCAAAGGCACACACTTAACTGACTGAGCCACCCAGGTGCCCCTAAAGATTCATTTTAGATGAAAAACTTCAGTGCATCAAAGAACTCTATCAAGGAAGTAAAAGATGATGCACAGAATGGGAGAAAATACTTCCAAATCAAATATCTGAAGAGAGCCTACAATGCCAAATTAAAAAAAATTTTTTTTATAGATTTTATTTGTCAGAGAGAGCACAAGCTGGGGGAGCAGCAGGCAGAAGGAGAAGCAGGCCTCCAAATGAGCAGGGAGCCTGATGTGGGACTTGATCCCAGGACCCTGGAATCATGACCAGAGCCGAAGGCAGACGCTTAAATCGACTGAGCCACCCAAGTGTTCCCAGAATTTTAAAATTTACTAATAAAAAGATAAATACCCAAATTAAAAATGGGCACAGGATCTGAACAGACATTTCTCTAAAGATATACAAATGGCTAATATGCTCAGCATTATCAATCGTTAGGAAAATGCAGATCAAGACCACAATGAGGTACCAATTTCCACGCACTAGCACAGTTATAGAAAGGATGTGGAGAGACTGAAACACTCACCCTTCACGGGAGATCATCTATGAGGCAACAATCCAACTCCTAGGTGTGTATCTGCAGTGATTAATTTTATGTGTCAATTTGGGCCCTGAGGTGCCCAGATATTTGGTTTAACATCCTTCTGGGTGTGTCTGTGAAGGTGTATCTGAATGAGACTAACATATAAATTGAGTCTGAGTTAAACAAATTGCCCTCTACAGTGGGGTGGGCCTCATTCAATCAGTTGAAGGTCTGAATGGAAGAGAAAGACCCAGTGTGGGAGAATGCACTACCTCTGCCTAACAGTCTTTGAACTGGGACATCAGTCTTCTCTTGCCTTCAGACTAGACTTGAACTGAAACATTACACCCTTGGCTGTCCTGAGCCTCTAGCAGCAGACTGCAGATCTTGGGCTTCTCAGAGCCTCCATAATTATACGAGCCAATTCCTTATAGTAAATCAATTACATATATTATATATATATATCAATTCTATATATATATATCTAGTAAATTCTGTTTTTCTAGAGAACTCAACTAATAACACAGTATGTAAAACACATAAAAGCATATGTACATATAGGATTTTGTACACAGATGTTCATACCAGCATGATTCATAATAGCCAAAAAATAGAACTCAAATGTCCATCAACTAATGAATGGATAAATAAATCATGGTACAACCCATAAATGGAACACTATTTGGCAATAAAAAAGAATGAAGTACTAATACATGGTAAAACATGGATGAACCTTGAAAACATTACACAAAGTCAAAGAAATCAGACACGAAAGGCCACATATTCTATGAATCCATTTATATTGTGTTCAGAATAGGCGAATACACAGAAGCAGGAAGTAAATTAGTTGTTGCCCAGGAGTGGGGAAGGGGAGAGATGTATTTTAACTGCTTATAAAATTCATTAAGCATGAGTAAGGGGTTTCTTTGCAGGATAGAAAAGGTTCCGAAGTTGATGGTTAGGGAACTTTATGACTATACTGGACAACACTGGACTATATATTTTAAATGGTAAATTTTATGACACATAGATTACAAAATTAGAGAGACGGACTGGGTAGTTTAGGGCCTCTGATCATCTCTTTTCTCTTTTGGGGGGAGTGGGAGGAAATTAACGATGTTGATTATGCATAATAAAAGGCCAAATAGATGATCTATTTGATGACTAAGCTATTTTGGTTGATGTCTATTCCTAAGGCTTATTCCCGAGACTGCTCTCGTTTTTAAGAATTTTCGAGAAGCATTCCTGCGTAATTAAATAGAACATAGCGAATGTAATGAGATTCTGTTTTTAAGCATGCAATGCTCTCCCACGAGAGGGACATCTGTCCAATCTTGGGTTCTCTTCACGGGAAACAAGCAAACAATGGAAGGTCTGGACCCTGAGCCATTCCTATACAAACTCCAAGGCAGACTTAGACGTTTGGGGTTAGCTAAATCTCTGGTAGCTACATGTTTTGTCTTTTTCCCCAAAGTGAAGTGTAAATATTCTATTCTGATTATTTGAACCCAAGGGGTTTAGAAAACTGAGGTTTTGGGGCACCTGGGTGCCTTAGTCTGTTGGACGTCTGCCTTCAGCTCAGGTCATGGTCCCGGGGGTACTAGGACGGAGCCCTCCGGGTTGGTCTCTCTGGTTGGCCCGGAGCCTGCGTCTCCCACTCCCTCTGCCCTCCTCCCCACACTCGTGCTCTCTCTCTCTTGCTCTCAAATAAATAAATATCTTTAAAAAAAAAAAAAAAGGAAGAAGAAAGAAAAGAAAACTGAGGTTTTATGTGACAGTGACCTCTAAGAAAGTCCTCTTTAAGCTCATGCCGGTGTCTACCCATTGGATGGCCAGGGGTTTTATTCTCTAATGTGTACACGCAGGACAATGGAAATGAATGTATTTTTAACCAGCTGGACCACAGAGGATGGCTTAGATGTAGCTCTCCTTATTTTACCTCTGTCACATCTGTTTTGGTTTGTGCACCAGACTTCCCTCCAGGGGGTCCTGGGTGGCTCAGTCGTTGAGCGTCTGCTCAGGTCATGATTCCGGGGTCCCCAGATCGAGCCCCTCAGCATCGGGCTCCCTGCTGGGCCGAAGCCTGCTTCTCCCTCTCTCACTCCCTCTGCTTGTGTTCCCTCTCTCGCTGTGTTTCTTTCTGTCAAATAAATAAATAAATACAACCCTTTTTAAAAAATTAATAATAATAAAAAAGGAGACTTCCCTCCAACGCAGAGCGGCTCCAAGTGAATGTTTCCTCCGCGGGGAATCCGCGTGCACCTGCGCAGGGCTGCGGCGCCGGGCCAGGGTAGATAGAGTGCATCACCACCCGCCTCAAGGAGCAGGGCAAATGGCTCCAGCAGCGGGGGTGCCTGTCGTGTGGCTGTCGCTGTGGGCTGGGCAGCTCCGCTGGGGACCCCATTCATTGCTAATAGCATCATGGCCACACATTCGTTCTTTATTTCCAAAATCCTACGATTTAGCCAGGTCTGCGGAATTTGGTAGCATCAGTACCCAAATCTAGACTTTTCAGGACTATGTGGATCGTTTGAGAGTGAGAGGTCTGCATGTGTCAAGCGCAGCTGCGATTTGGGACTGGAAGACAAAGGACTACTCAGTTTCATTAGCAGAGCCCAGCGGGCAGCCAGGGGGGAAAGGGATTAATGGGGATACATGTCTGCAAGGTACAAGTCTAGAAAAAAGGCTTAATTTAGATATTCTGTCTTACCCGCTGTCTCAGCCTCTTCTCCCCTGCAGCACCAGTCACAAAACTTCCCATCTGTCGCTTCCAGGTTCCTCCCCGTCTCCTTAGCGACCAGATTCTTGTTTCTCCTCTAACATGTACAACAATTTAACTGCTTTGATTTCTAGTCCTAACACCACGGTATTAAAAGAGCACATGCATGTGATGATAATGAGTCCCCAGTACACCCAGTATATTCTGCTCATCGGGAATTTGCACTGGACTCTCCCAGATTAAAAAAAAAAAATCCTACATATACAACTGTTTATTCGCTCCACAAACGTTTGCTGAGCAGATACTAGGTATCGGGGACTGGCATACAAAGATGAGGTGCAGGGTGGGGAGTCGGTGGGGAGAGACTCGGGCGACCCACACTACCCTGAGGTCTGTTTCCTGGCTCACTGTCTTTGGGCCAGCCTTCTTGTGGCTGGCTGTGCCCTTCCCCCTTTCCCTCCGGCTATATGACTAATTTCCACTCCAATTCCGACATCACTTCCTCAGACTAGCCCAACCAGGATCTTTACCCGTCATCTCCTCCCTGTTCCTATAATACATGCATATTTTTATCTTTACATCTGCCACAGGGAACTGAAAATAACTCCCCAAAGGGGTGCAGGGGGAAGCTCAGAGTAGACTACATTATTTTTTGGTATAGCTTTGAGCTTCAAGGATTTGATTTTTCTAATCTACCTTCTAATTTTCCTTCTAAAAGGGAATACAGATGAATTTTGGCATAAGCACAGAGCACTGTCCATTAGATGAGACCTGACAGGCTATGAAGATCTCACCGGGGCCAATTAACCTGCCTCCCCGGGGTCACCATCTGTACGCTCATCATTGTAGGGCTGATGGCCTGTGGGGTGGTGTGGGAGACTAAGACCTGGGCTAGACTGGTCAGAAGGGACCTGGCCAGAGGTGCTTTTTCTGTGGAGTCGGCATGTGGGTCACCGGAAGTGGAGAGGAATGTGGAGGAGAAACAGAGCCCAGAGAGTCGCAGGCAGGCCGCTGGAGGAGCAGAAAGAAGCCAGCAGGCTGGCTGAGCTCCGCCCGGCAGGCTGAATTTACGTGCAGTGAACAGCGGAGGGTGCTTTAGGCGTCACTGGAACTAAGGAGACCATGTAGATCTCAGTTTGCGGGGTCCCCAGGAAGCCTGGTTGCATGTCTTCTGAACCTCTCAACTGCTTTAGGGGATCTTATCAAAACTCATCACCAGATGTAATCTAAATATCTAACACAGATCAGAAGAAAGATAAGAAAATAAATACACTAGAAAGGGAAATCCTTAGGTGAAAAAGCAGGTTTTGGGGGGTGCCTGGGAGGCTCAGTCGTTAAGTGTCTGGCTTTGGCTCAGGTCATGATCCCAGAGTCCCAGGATCCGTCCCTGCTTCTCCCTCTCTCACTCCCCCTGCTTGTGTTCCCTCTCTGGCTGTGTTTCTCTCTGTCAAATAGATAAAATCTTAAAAAAAAAAAAAAAAAGCAGTTGTTTTTTTCTTTTTTTAAGAGAGTAAGTGAGCATGGGTGGGGTATGAACAAAAGGAGAGGGAGAGAGAATCTTAAGCAGGCTCCACGCCCAGTGCAGAGCCTGACTCAGGGCTCAATCTAATGACCCTGAGATCATGATTTGAGCCAAAATCAAGAGTCAGGAGCTTAACCAACTGAGCTACCCAGGCACTCCCCCCCCAAGAAGCATTTTTTTAAAAAGATTTTACTTATTTGAGAGAGATCAATTGAGAGAGCACAGGCAAGGAGAGGGGCAGAAGGGGAGGGAGAAGCAGGCTCCCCCCTGAGCAGGGAGAGCAATGGGATAATGGGATGCTCCATCCCAGGACCCCAGGATCGTGACTGGAACCAAAGGCAGAGCTTAACCAATTGAACCGCCTAGCGCCTAGGACTCCAAAAAGAAGCATTTTAACCAGAGTTAACAAAATTTCTGTGGTTCTCCACCTTTTTTTTTTTTTTTTTGGTATTCTTAATATTTTATTTTAAAAAGTTGGGCATATATATAGATGTTATATTCCATACCTGTCTTCATAATTATTATTTTTAATTTTCCCATTCCTCTTATAAACTTTATTTTATTGTGGCAAAAGACACATGATACAAATTTACCTTGTTAATATCTAAGTAGACAGTACAGCCTTGTTAACTATACACATATTGTTGTACAGATTTCTAGAACTTTCTCATCTGGTGGGACTGAACTCTGTCCCTAATGAAGAACGTTCGTTCTTTTCCCCCAACCGCTGGCAATCACCATTCTACCTTCTGTTTATGAGTCTGATTCCTTTAGATGCCTTCATATAAGTTGAATCGTGCTGTATTTGTCTTTTTGTGACTGGCCTATTTCACTTAACATAATGTTCTGAGAGTTCATTTCCATCTGGTAGCATATGACAGGAGTCCTTCTTTTTTAAGTTTGAACAATATTCCGTATATATATTCCACATTTGCTTTATCCATTCCTCTATCCATGGACATTTAGGTTGCTTCCACATCTTGGCTATTGTGAATAATGCTGTAGTGAACCTGGATGTGAAATATCTCTTCGAGATCCGGTTTTCAATTTTTTTTAGATATGCACCCAGAAGTGAAATTGCTGAATCATATGGTGGTTCTATTTTTTATATTTTTAGGAACTTCGATATTGTTTCCCATAGTGGCTGCACCATTTTAGAATTCCATCAACAGTACAAAAGGATTCCAATTTCTTTTTTTTTTTTTTTTTTAAGTTTTTATTTATTTATTTGACAGAGAGAAACACAGCTAGAGAGGAACACAAGCAGAGGGACTGAGAGAGGGAGAAGCAGGTTTCCCGCCGAGCAGGAAGACCGATGTGGGGCTCGATCCCGGGTCTCCAGGATCATGACCTGAGCCGAAAGCAGTCTCTTAACCAACTGAGCCACCCAGGCGCCCCTCCAATTTCTTTACATCCTCACCCAAACTCATTTTTTATGTGTGTGTGTTTAATATGGCCATCCTAATAGATGTGAGGTGATATCTCATTATAGTTTTGATATGTACTTTCTTGATTTTTAGAGACATTGAATATCTTTTCAGAAGCTGGTTAGCTTTTTGTGCATCTTCTTTGGAGACATGTCTATTCCAGTTCTTTGTTCATTTTTAAATTATTTGGGTTTTCTGGATATTGATTTATAGGAGTTCTTTATTCATCATTGATATTAATCTCTCATCTGATATAGTTTGCAGATATTTTCCTTCTTTCCTCTAGATTGCCTTTTTACTGTTTCTTTTGTTGCGCAGTAGTTTTAAGCTTGATGTCATCACATTTGTCTATTTTTGCTTTTGCTGCCTGTGACTTTTGTGTCTTGTCCAAGAAATTCTTTCCCATTACAATGTCATGAACTTATCCCCCCAACATTTTTTCTAAGAATTTTATCGTTTCAGGTCTTAGGTTTAGTTCTTTAGTCCATTTTGAGTTAATCCTTATATACCGTGCTAGGTAAGGGATCCTTATTCTTCTGCACGTGGATATCCAGTTTCCCACCACCATTTGTGGAAGACATTGTTCTCTCCCTATTGTGTAGTCCTTGCACCCCCAGTGAAGATCATTGGGTCAAAAATATATGTGCTTATTTCTGAGCTCTCTGTTGTATTCTTTTGGTCTATATGTCTGCCTTTATGATGGTACCATTCTCTTTTGATTATTGTAGCTTTGTAATATGCTTTGAAATCATGAACTGTGAGATTGCCATTTTGTTCTTCTTTCTCAAGATTGTCTTTGCTATTTGAGGTCCTCTGATAGTCAATATGAATTTTGTGGGTTTTGTCCCCCAAAAGCCATTGGGATTTTGATAGGGATTGCACCGATTCTAAAGATTGGTTTGGGTAATATGGACATTTGGATAATATTAAATCTTCCAACCCCTGAACACAAGATTTTATATTTATATTTATATTTTCATTTATATATGTCTTTAAATTCCTATCAGCAATGTTTTATAGTTTTCACTTCAGTCTTTTGTCTCTTTGGTTAAGTTTATTAGTATTTTATTCTTTTTAGTATTGTTGGGATATAAATGGGATTGTGTTCTTAATTTCCTTCTCAGATTTTTCATTGTTAGTGTATAGAAATGCAGCTGATTTTTAAGTGTTGGTTTTGTAACCTGCAACTTTGCTGAATTCATTTAACAGTTCTAACAGTTTTTGTGTGGAATCTTTTGGGTTTCCAACATATAAGATCATGTCATCTGCTAACAAATGCCTTTACTTCCCTTTTTCCATTTTGGATATCTTTCCTCCCTCCCTCCTTCTCTTCCTTCCTTCCTCTCCCAATTGCTCTGGCTAAGACTCCCAGGACTATGTTGAGTAGAAGTATCAAGAGTGGGCGTCCTTGTCTGATTCCTGATCTTACAGGAAAAGCTTTCAATTTTCCACCATTGAGTATGATGATAGCTGTGGGCTGTTCACATATGACCTTTATTATGTTTAGGCACTTTCCTTTTGTTCCTAGTTTTTTGAGTGTTTTTATCATGAAAGAATGTTAAGTTTCGTCAAGTGCTTTTTCTTTATCGATTAAGATGACCATGTGATTTTGGTCTTTTCTGTTAATGGCTACATGTATTGATTTTCTTTTGTTGAATTGTCCTTGAATTCCAGGGATAAATCTTATTTGTTCATGCTGTATAGTCCTTTTAAAGTGCTATTGATTTAGCTTACTAGTATTTTGTTGAAGAGTTTTGCATTGACATTAATCAGTGATATTGATCTGCATTTTGTGTTTTGGTATTGGATTAATGCTGGACTCATAAAATGTGTTAGGATGTAGTCTCTCCTCTTCAATTTTTGGGAAGAGGGTTTTTTTTTTTAAGATTTTATTATTTATTTGGGAGAGAGGGAGAGAGAGGAGGATCAGAGAGAGGGACAAGCAGAGTCCACACCAAGTGTGGAGCCCAGTGTGGGCTTAATCCCATGACCCTGAGATCATGACTCCAGCCGAAATCAAGTCAGCCACCTAACCAACTGAGCAACCCAGCTGCCCCAATTTTTGGGAAGATTTTGAGAAAGATTGGTGTTAATTCTTTAAATATTTGGTAAAATATTCCAATGAAGCCATCTGGTACTGGTACTTTTTTTTTGTTGGGAAGTTTTTAAATTAGCAATTGATTATTGATTAGTAATGAGCATTAATTCAACCTCCTTACTAGTTATAGGTCTGTTTGGATTTTCTATTTCTTTATTATTGAGTCTTACCAGATTGTGTGTTTCTAGGAATTTATCCATTTCTTTTAGGTTATCCAATTTGTTGGCATATAATTTTTCATAATAGTTTCCTATAATCTATTGTATTTCTATGACATCAGTTGTAATTTCTCTTTCATCTCTGATTATAGTTGAGTCTTCTTTTTTGTCTAGCTAAGGGCTTTGGGGGTTAGAATTTCAACATACAAATTTAAAAACAAACATTCAGGGACGCCTGGGTGGCTCAGTTGGTTAAGCCACTGCCTTCGGCTCGGGTCATGGTCCCGGAGACCCGGGATCGAGTCCCATATCGGGCTCCCTGCTCGGCGGGAAGCCTGCTTCTCCCTCTCTCACTCCCCCTGCTTGTGTTCCCTCTCTGGCTGTGTTTCTCTCTGTCAAATAAATAAAATCTTTAAAAAA
>PITA01035903.1:0-10046 GCA_004023965.1 Spilogale gracilis | reverse complement strand
AGGGTTTGGGCCCTAGGGACCTGCAATTCTTGGCTCGTTTTCAGGAGCAATTAGCCGTGATGTCACAGGCCTCGGAGGTGGCCTCAGTGGGCGTGTGTGCCTGGAAGCCTGAACGCCACTCTGTCTGTGGCTTGTGGGACTCCCTCAGGCCAGGGGGGGTCCCCACTGCTAGCCGAAGAGCGGCAGCTTCCCCGGCAAAGCCGTTTCTGTACTTTATGACTCCTTGAAGCCCCAGCCTCGGTGTAAATTAGTTCTACCCTGTGCTTTTGTTGGCACTGTCTGTTCCTTGGAAGCAAGAGGCTTTGTCAGGAAGAACAAAGCTGTTTGGTGCTTTTCTGATTTGGGGGAAGCCGGCTCCTGGGGGAGGGCTCATCGCTCCTCAGTGTCGGGCTGGAGTCCTCGAGATTCTCAGACTCACTGGTTTTGTTTTGGGTTTTTAAGTCCTATGGCTTAAGAGTCACATATGTCTGTGTGAATGCTGGCTAGGGGATTGCTTTCCTCCTTTCTGGCTTATATAGTGTATTCTGTGGAAGCTAATTCCAGGCATTGAACTTTTCAAATCAGTGCTTCAACAGCTTTTAAGAATCTGGACCTAGTTACTCCTGTCATCCATGTGTAAAGATTGAGAAAAAAAAATCCCAACCCGAGGGTGGGCAGCCCTGTGTGTAGTCTGGATCCTGGCAACACACACTGGCGGTTGTCGACCCGAGGTCAGAGCTGAAGCCAGGGCGCCTCTTGGGATGGGAGGGAGGAGGGAGCGTGGTCTGCTCTGCACCAGACATCTGGATATTTAGAAAACATCTGGGTGGCTGGATTTTTCAGGTTTCTGCCTGACATTAAATATCACAAGCATTGAGCCTGCCGCCCGTCCCCCACCTCCCGAACACACCCCGCCCCTTCCCCCCCCTTCCTGACGGGTAAGAAACATCCATTCTTTCCAATTCCCCAGCGTTTCCCCCCTACCGGAAATCTGATGGGCTTATGACATCATGGCTGGCTGCTGAGCGATGGAGTGGATGCCACAAAGAAATCCGACATATCAGATGGATTCTGAAATGAGTTTCCCTCTGGCTGTAGTAACAGGAGTGAAGTCAGGAGAATGTGAGCTTTGTTTAAAAAACAAAAAAATAAAACTAAGCCTTGTCCTGCATTAAATACAGTTTGTTGTTGTTGTTGTTGTTGTTGTTTTTAAGCAAACGGACCTTTTGGATATCATCCTCTTTTAATAGAAATGCTGGTTTTCATCAAAAGAAAGCATCTAATAAATCAGACCTGATGGTGTATGTTCGCTTTCGGTTGAGTTTTTGTGCGTCCTCATTCACTAATAAAGGAGGAACTGGGAATGGTTTCTCTCCCTTCGTTATTCAAATGGGGTAGTTTTCTTATTTGTTTGGGTGGGTTTTTTGTTGTTGTTGTTTTGGTTTGGTTTGGTTTTTGGTTTTGAGGCCAATAAAATTCACGGGGTAAATTGCTGGTTTATGGTTTTCCAGGAATCCATTTTTATAGAGAGTGACCTTGGACCTGACCTAGTCTGCAGTGTATTTGCCTCTGCTGGTTTTTCTGGCTGGGAGACTGTAAAGAGGATGCAGCTAAGCCTGCTTTTCAGTGTCCCCTTGGCAGGGCAGAGCAGGGAACAGGGCGGTTTTGGGGATGAAAAACCTACTTGAAAGGACAAAGTCAGGAGAGGAGCAGACAGTAAAGGGACAGCGTGGGAGTGGGGGGATCCACTGTCTTCCCTGCCCCTCCAAAGAAGACCTCAGAGCTCAGAAATAGCTCCAGACCCTTGCAGCTCACCCCGATGCTGGCCCAGGTTAAAGGAAGCTCAGGCTTGGGGGTGCTATGCCTCCCACACCTCCAGCACCAGCATTTGGAGTCTAACAGATCTGCATTGGAGTTCCAGCTCCCAGTTGGACAAGCTGTGTGGCCCTGGGCAAGCCACGTCATCTTGTAGTCAATGCCCCTCTCCTGCGCCACCCCCACCCCCCCGCTGTGAACAGGCACAAGGACCGCCACCCAACGTGTTGGGAGAATCCATAGGACTGGACACTCCCCGGATGTCCGGCCACTTCGTAGGGCTGCGGGACAGCCTTGGAGCCCAGCGAAGCCAGTGTAGAGTCTAGTCTTTACATCCTGATTCTGCCAGCTACCATCTGCGTCATAATAATAGGGCCAGCCTCATACGTGGGGCCACCGTGAGGACTGACATAGGGAGCGATCACCAAGCCTTGGCTGTTTTTATGAGCTGGGCCCACAGGCTGCCCGGCAGGACCACTGGGCCTGGGATGCGAGGGGCGAGTCGAGCTGAGCACAGGCGGAGGATAATCAAGGACTGAACAGAACATTCGTCATCGCTCTGCACAGAACTTTCCATGGGCCCCCATTGCCTGAACGGGATAAAGTTCTCCTCCATATCTGAGCCCCAGGTACCTCACTCCTGGGCCTCGTGCACGGAGCTCCGCCTTCGTTTAGCGGGACTCCCAGGCTGGAGGGCACTGCCTTACTTGGACGCAGTACTAGTGGGCCAGGTCACATCTTTGAGCACCTGCTGTCGCTTGATTTGGGGGCACTTTCTGTGGATTAACTCATTTGATCCTCACACCAATCTCTGCAGAGGGTATGGTTATTATTCCTGTTTTAGAGGCAAAAACAAAGACATTAAGGACCTTTGCCCAAGCTCACAGCGCCCAGATTGGAGCCGGGGGCTGGGTTCCTACACCCATCCCCCTCACCCCAGCTCCACTGGCTCTGTTGAGCCTTCTTTCACCTGTTTCCCTCCTCACCCCTGAAGCTGAGCGCCTACCTTCCAGTGAGCTGCCCCATCCCTGCCAAGACTCTTCTACTACCCCATCTAAGAGTCCTTCCTAGATTACCACCCTGCCATGTCATCCTGGGTCCCTCTCAGGCTGTGGTTCTGTGCTGGGCCCCGGGGCCCTTCTCTACCTCCCCTAGAGGCCAGGAGTGGGGCTGTGGCCAGGTTTGTGTCCCCCACAAGGCCCTGCAGGCCAGGTCAGCAGCCATTTACTAAGGACCTACTATGTGCAAAACATGAGGACTCAGGTGCCCACACCTGGCTTGGACTTCCCTCCTGCACTCCAGACCCATGCAGCTGATGCCCTCTCCCACATCTCCATGTGGACGGCCGCTCAGAGGTCACCCCCAGAAACCTGCCCCACTGCCACATCTTCCCCATCTCAGGTAACAGCACCTCCACTTTCCATGCACTTGCCCAGGCTCCCCACCCTGCAAACACTCCTGCGCCTCCCCTCCATTTCTCTCCTCTCTCTCCCCTCTGGGCTCCTCCCCCATTCAGTCCATCAGCAAAGACCACTGGTTCTGCTTTCAAAATAAATCAGCGCTTTGACCATGCCCACTGCCACTGTATAAGTGTAGCAGCCTCCTCATGGGTCTCCTGCTCCTCCCCGGGGCCCCTGGCTTCCATTCTCGGTGCAGCAGCGCGAGTGATCCTGTTAGAACTTGGGTCAAATTCTATACTCCTTAGCCCAGAACTCTGTAATGGCTCAGACAGGGTCAAAGCAGAGTCCTGCATCTGTCCCCTGCTTGTTCCCTCTCAGTTCCTGCCACCCTTACCCCACTCATTGACCTTCTTGCATTTCCTCCAACTTACCGTGTGTATCCTACCTCAGGACCTTTGCACTTGCTGTCCCCTCTCCCGGGTATGCTCTTTCCTCGGGTGTTTATATCACTTTCTCGTTTGCTTCAGAGATCTGATCAAATGTCACCTGCTCAGAGAGACTTTCCTTTACCACTGTCCCCCATCCTTTTCCTACTCTATTGTCCTTTCCCTGTTCTGTTGCTCCTCATAGTGCTTATTCCCACTTGCCCTTATAATATACACACGTATTACTGGAAACCATACCAGAGGCCGGCCCTGCCGGTCGTCTCACTGCTGTATCCCTAGTTCTCCCTAAGCCCTTCTGCTGAATGAAAAGAGAGATGATGGACGCTGTGCACGAACAGCAAGTATTGAACACCTGACCCATGCCAGGTGTGAAAAATGCCACATGTGAACAAGACCACCCCCCCACGCCATCCCACCCACCCACAGAACCCTCATTTGCAGAGACGGACACCAAGCAAGAAATCACAAAGTGGGTGGAGTGGGGTGGTGTTGGAGAATGAGCTCAGAGGAGAAATTGGTCTGGCGGTCGGAGGTTGCTTCCTGAAGGAGGTGATTCCGGAGGTGGCCAGAGCGGGAAGAGGAATTGGAGGAAGAGGGGTTGGGTGGATAGATGGGCATATACTCTCACTCTTGGGGGGCTGAGAATGGGGCTGGGTGGGTACAGGAGAGCGGATGGGGCCTTCGAGGTCAACTGGAGCCTGGTGGGTGGAGAGAAGGGCAGGTTCTCCAGGTTGCAGTTCCCCGAGGGGGCAGTGTCCCGAGCATGTGTGTGCATGGCTTGGCTGGCAGGGGACAGATTGGGGAAGGGCTTAAGTGCTGCCTGGAGAGGTGTTAGGAGGAGCAGCGGAGGCTGCCTTGGAATCCCAGCTGTCCCTCTGTATCTCTGTGATCCTGGACACAGTGCTTCTCCTCTCTTGGGCTCAGCTTCCCATCCGTAGACAGCCTTTCCTGTGTCACTGTCCTACTGCACAGAGAGGGAGAGACTTAACTAAGCATGGAGGGACCCAGGGTAGAGAGAATTCTGCCTGGAAGAGCATGGAAAGCAGGGGAAACAGAATGTGCAAAGACAGGGGGCCCTTCCCCAGGCTTCATTTCTTCAGTCCCTCCCTCAGCGAACAGAGGCAGGGAAGACAATGACGGGGGGCATCTGGCTGTCCCCAGTGGAGGCCTGGGCGCACCTGTCTCTGCACTCAAGGGGCTGGCCAGCTCTGACCTCCTACTCTGCTGAGTGCTGCAACCCTGAGACACAGGCCCTTTGCAGGAGCTGGAGAAGCCAGGGCTCAGAGCAGAGAGGGGACCCGCAAGTACATTACCACATCGCTGGTAAATGGCAGAGAAAGGACTTGAACCCAGATCTGTTTGATCCCATGTCCTGCTGTTCTTCAACAAAACTGAGCCGTATCTTTCGGGTGGGGCAGGTGAGCTCATGCCAGGTCTGAAGGAGCCAGAATTGTGCAGGTGAGGGGCGCCTAGTTGACTTAGCAGAGTATGCAACTCTTGATCTTGGGGCTGTGAGTTCAAGTCCCATGCTGAGTGTAGAGCTTCCTTTACAAAAAGAAAAAAAGAAAAAAACAAGAAGAAGAAGAAGAAAGAGAGAAGGAGGACGAGGAGGAGCGGCGCCTCGGTGGCTGTCGGTTAAGTGTCTGCCTTTGGCTCAGGTCATGATCCCAGGGTGCTGGGATTGAGCCCCATGTCAGGCTCGCTGCTCAGCAGGAAGCTTGCCTCTCCCTCTGCCTGCCCTTCTGCCTGCTTGGGTTCTCTCTGTGTCAAATAAATAAATAAAATCTCTAAAAAAAAAAAAAGTTGGGGTTACAAAAACCTCTTTTAAAAAAAGCATTCTTTGGGGCGCCTGGGTGGCTCAGTGGGTTAAAGCCTCTGCCTTCAGCTCAGGTCATGATCTTGGGGTCCTGGGATGGAGGCCCGCATCGGGCTCTCTGCTCAGCGGAGAGCCTGCTTCCTCCTCTCTCTCTGCCTGCCTCTCTGCCTACTGTGATCTCCCTCTCTCTGTCAAATAAATAAATAAAATCTTAAAAAAAAAAAAAAAAAGCAAAATTGTACTTGGGAAATCCCCACTCACGAGAGACTCCAAATTTGCGTCCCTCCCCCACCAACCATGAACCTGCCCTAATCAAGGCCACGCCCTCCTTGGGAGAAGGTGAGTCAGGCGTCTGGAAAGCCCCCTGAGCCTCTTTTCTTGGCTAGAGCTCCTCTGAAGACTCTAGATGCTCCTGGAAAATTCCCAAGCTGTTGACTCCCTGAAGCCTCACAACCACCCCTCACACAGGGGCTGTTGTTATCCCCATTGTGCAGCTTGGGAAAGTGAGGCTTGGAGAGGAGCCCTGTCTAGGGGAGGCATGTGGTTAATTAGGGGATGTCCTGCCATATTCAATTTCCAAAGGCTGCCCAGGGATAGAGTGCTTGGTTCCATGTAGAGCAGACCACTGGGCGCTCCGGTGGGAGCTTCAGGGCACCAGTTTCAGCCCACATTAAGAACAGTGTTCTTTCAGCTATGGCCAAGATGGGATCTTTGCAGGAGTGAGATCCCCATCATCACTGGAGTTCCAACCACCTCTGCATTTGGTGGGAAGGAAGATTAATGTCAGAGGGGCTGTTGGATGGAGCAGTTCAAATTTTTTGACGTCTCTGAGCCCAAGTTTCCTGAGCTGTACAATGGGAATATTAGGACCTAGCTGTCAGAAGTAGGAGTCTGGGAACACCATAAAGCACCCAGAAGGTGCCCAGTAAGTGCGACTGTCCCCTCCTGGGACTTCCAGACTTCTTCTGTGATGGCCAGGCTCTGAGGTCAGAGTGAGAAAGGGGCCCCTTCACCAGCCCCTCTCTGTCTGGGGAGCCGAGGGGTCCATGCAGGGGGAGAACTTCCCTAGATACCTGCTTCCCGTCTCATCTGTCAGCTGGGCTGGGCCATGATGGAGTAACACAGTGCGGGGATGGAGTTCGCACGATGGCTTTGGGAAGCATGTCTTTGAGGGCAGAGGGGACCTCTTGCTACCACAGACTACCCAGCCTCTAGGAGAGGCCGGGTTTACATTTTGTCTCTGTAAGAACCTCACTACTCTAATTACAGACCCACCCAGGCTACACTCAGAGCTTCCTTCCCCTCCAGGGCTTCCTGGTTCCTGGATCGCAAGTGGCTCCACGCCAGAGAGCTAAGGGACTCCTACTCAGAAGGGCTCTGTCATGATGCCCCAGGCAACTGCTGTTCGTTGAGCACCTACTTTGGGCTGGGAATTTCCTCACCTTCATTTGAATAATTCTTTTTTTTTTTTAAGATTTTATTTATTTGAGAGAGAAACACAACTAGAGAGGGAACACAAGCAGGGGGAGTGAGAGGGGGAGAAGCAGGCCTCCCGCCGGGCAGGGAGCCCGATGTGGGACTCGATCCTGGGTCTCCAGGATCATGACCTGAGCCGAAAGCAGTCGTTCAGCCACCCAGGCGCCCTGAATAATTCTTGAGGCAAGGCCTATGATCTCACTTCACGGGAGAGAAGGCCATATTTCAGGGAGAGGAAAAATCTGGGCTGATATGAGAGCCAGAGTTCTATCCCAGGGCGTAAGCATTCCCAGTCTACACCCTGCCACCCCCTGACTTCAGAGCCCTGGGATGTAATGGGGGGACTCTGAGCTGTGCAGGAGGGCACAACCTACGCTCTACCCTTGTATCTTTGCACATTCTTTTCCCCCTGCTCACCATGCTCTTCCAGGCAGACTCCACTCTACCCTGAATCTCTTCAGGCTTAAGTCTCTCCCTCTCTATGAGGCAGAGCGGGGTGGGAGGAAATGCCCAGGTCTGTTTTCAAATCCTGCCGTGCCACCACTGGACCCAGAGGGAAGAAGACAGGAGATGGCGTGCATACCGGGAACTGCATAGATGAAGGCGAGAGGGTATGAACAGTTTACCTCAGCTAGGAGGGAGAGCCAGGATCTGGGCAGGGAGGGTTGGCTGCTCTTTCCTCACTCCCAGCCTTGGCTCAGGGTGCCCTCTCTGCCTGGCCACTTCTCCTTCTCCTGTTCCAGCCTTTGTACACTTAGGTCCCTGCTCAGGGCTCAGTCTCTTCCTGAGCCATCCCGGTCAGCACCCTCCCTCCCCAGTGCTCCCACAGCCTCGGGTGGTTTCTCGATTTGAGCAATGACCCGGCAGAGTGTGCAGCTTTCTGTCCTGTGAGAGTGTGGCGGGAAGATCCTCCATCCAAATCCTGACTCTGCCCTTCGTCTACTGGGTGACCTTGGACCAGTTGCTTCACCTCTCTGTTTTCTCATCTGCAGGATATCACTAGCAGCCCCCAACTCACAGGTTCTCAGGGGAATTAAGTGTGGTTGTGCGCATAATGCAGGAAACCACACTGCCTCCTAAAGCCAACCAGCTGGGACCCATGGGTTTGCAAGCCTCATTATTATTTGTGAGTCCCCTGGGGGTGAGGCCTTGGGTCCCTGCCCTGTTCACAGGAAGGCCAGAAAGGGGGCTCTGGGACAGCTTCTGGAACAAATGGGCTGCCTGTTCTCCATCTCAGATGTGAGCTCTAATAAAATTACCAGTAACCTAAACAGCTATAATGTACTGAATGCCTACATCATCTTGTCTCATCTCAATCACCTTGCGATGCAGGACTTATTAGACCCATTTTGCAGATAATGTAGTTGAGGCTTAGAGGACCAGGGAGCGGTAGTTGAATCAGGTTTTGCCTCTGGGTCTGGCTGACTTTGCTGTGCCGCGTGTTGGTTAGGATGCTGTCCTGTCATGCCCCCAGCCGAATGGTGCAGAGACCTTCTCTCCTTCCTGGGCGCCCTTCTTCATCTCTGGGCCGCTCTCTTGCAGTCACTGGGGTGAGGGGACATGGATTTGGGGTCCCATGGCAATCTGTGTGTTCCTGAGCCCAGTGCCCTATAATACTTGCATACCGGCACGTGCACACACACTTAAATGCACACACACACGTGCACATGTACACACGTGCCCTCCACAGCCAACAAATTCCCCCAGGCTCCAGAGTCAAGTGTCTACAACCACAAACCTGTGTGATACCTGTCCCCGTGAAACGCTGCAGGTCAAACTGTCACCGCTCATCTATTGGTTGGCTGCAGTCCCCGAGCTGTCATTGGAACTCCAGTTGGCACGACACTCCTGGCGTCTGATGGAGCTTGGAGACTTCCCACCCCCAGCTCAGCGTCCCTGGGGCCATGGGGGTGGCCAGGGAGGAGCCCATACGCTCCATCCCGTCTTACCCGGCTCAGCCCCAGGGAAGCCTGGAACCCTGCCAGGGGTCTCGGCAGCTCGTGTGACCTCTTTGAGTCAGTGTCCTCATTTGTGCGGTGACCCCACAGCTCTACTCTGTCCCCTCTGTCTAGCGAGCCAGGCTGGACCGGAGGCTCAGGCAGGACAGGAAAGGGGGAAGCTTGAGCAGGGAGAGTGGAGAATGCGCAGTGGTGTCGTTCACAGCAGTGCTGGCTGCTGGGGTCCACTGGGGCCTGCAGGGACAGGGGACGTGTGACTGGTTCCGAGCCAAGTGCAGGGTGGGCCAGCCCTGGAGGCTGGGACTCAACTCTGGAAGCCACCCAAGGCTGTGCCCATCCTATTAGCCTCTGAGAGAGGGTGGGCAGCAGCCCTCTTGGGGGTTGAGGAGGCAGCCCCAAGGGACTTCGGGACCCTTTAAGTGGCCCCTGGTGGGCTAAATCAGCCAGTGGCCAAGGGGAAAGGCAGAGATGGAGCATCAAGGACCTCCATGGGAGCTGGGCCTGGGGCACGCTAGCCCAGTAAGAGCAAGCCTGGGCCCCATAGATTCATTCATTCATTCTGCAATGTTTGTTGAGCACCTCGCATGTGGCTTACAGACCCTGTACTCGGTGCTGGAGACACAGCAATGGACAAGACCCCTGCCCTCATGGAGATCACATTATAATGGAGGAACAGAAACAAACAACATAATAAGGAAGTAAAAAAATATTTTGCTCCAGAGTGATAAACATTAAGAAGAAAAATAAAACAGGAAAAGGAAACAAGAGGTAGATTTTCATTTTCATTTATGAATAAAGTGTCCAAGGAAGGTCTAATAGAGAAAGTGACATTTGAGCAAAGATGGCAAGGAGGTGAGGGGGTGGGTGTTCCAGGCAGAGGGAACAGCCAGAGCGAAGGCGTTGAGCAGGGAGCATGCCTGGCACAGTCAAGGAGTAGCAAGGAGGCTGAGGCTGGTGTGGCTGGAGGGGAGTGAGGGAGGAGGACGCGGTAGCCCAGGACCCCAGTGAGGAAATGGGGGCCAGATGGTGAGGCCTCCTGGACTCACCATTGACAAGGATCCCTCTGACTCCTGAGTTGAGAGTAGACCGGGGGAGGGGCAAGGGCAGAGCCAGGGAGCCCGATAGGAGGCTGTTGAAAATAATGTAACAGGATTTT
>PITA01035902.1:0-10048 GCA_004023965.1 Spilogale gracilis | reverse complement strand
AGAATAAAACTGGACTATTTTCTTATACTACACACAAAAATAGATTCCAAATTGGATGAAAGACCTCAACATGAGACAGAAATCCATCAAAATCCTTGAGGAGAACAGGCAGCAACCTGTTTGACCTCCGCCACAGCAACTTCTTCCTAGAAACATCACCAAAGGCAAGGGAAGCAAGGGCAAATGAACTGTTGGGACTTCATCAAGATCAAAAGCTTTTGCACAACAAAGGAAACAGTCAACAAAACCAAAAGACAACTGACAGAATGGGAGAAGATATTTGCAAATGACATATCAGATAAAAGGCTAGTATCTAAAACCTATAAAGAACTTATCAAACTCAACATCCAAAAAGCAAATCATCCAATCAAGAAATGGGCAGAAGACTTGAACAGACATTTCTGCAAAGAAGACATTCACATGGTCAACAGACACATGAAAAAGTGCTCAACATCACTTGACATCAGGGAAATACAAATCAAAACCACAGTGAGATACCATCTCACACCAGTCATTTTGGCTAAAATTAACAAGTCAGGAAATGACAGGTGTTGGCAAGGATGTGGAGAAGGGGGAAACATTCTTTTTTTTTTTCTTTTAAAGATTTTATTTATTTATTTGATAGAAAGAGATCACAAGTACACAGAGAGGCAGGCAGAGAGAGGGAAGAAAGCAGGCTCCCTGCTGAGCAGAGAGCCTGATGCGGGCCTCGATCCCAGGACCTTGAGATCATGACCTGATCCAAAAGCAGAGGCTTTAGCCCACTGAGCCACCCAGGCACCTGAAAGGGGGAACCTTCTTAAACTGTTAGTGGAAATGCAAACTGGTACAGTCACTATGGAAAACAATATGGAGTTTCCTCAAAAAATTGAACATAGAGCTACCCTACAACCCAGCAATCGCACTACTGAGTTGTACCTTAAAGATACAAATGTAGGGGCGCCTAGGTGGCTCAGTTGGTTAAGCAACTGCCTTTGGCTCAGGTCATGATCCTGGAGACCCGGATCGAGCCCCACATCGGGCTCCTTGCAGGAAGCCTGATTTTCCCTCTCTCACTCCCGCTACTTGTGTTCCCTCTCTGGCTGCATTTCTCTCTGTCAAATAAATAAATAAAATCTTAAAAAAAAAAAAGATACAAATGTAGTGATCTGCAGGGGCATGTGCACACCAATGTTTATAGCAGTGGTGTCCGCAATAGCCAAACTATGGAAAGAACCTAGATGTCCATCAACGAATGGATAAAGAAGATGTTATATACATACACATACACAGTCTGGAATATTATGCAGCCATCAAAAAGAACGAAATCTGGCTATTTGCAATGATGTGGATGGAACTGGACAGTATTATGCTGAGTGAAATAAGTAAATCAGAGAAAGACAATTATTATATGATTTCTCTGTTATGAGGAATTTGAGGAACAAGACAGAGGATCATAGGGAAAGGGAGGGGAAAAATGAAATAAAATGAAATCAGAGAGTGAGACAAACCATAAAAGACTCTTCATCTCAGGAAACAACTGAGAGTTGCTGCAGGGGAGATGGTTGGGAGGGATGGAGTGGCTGGGTGATGCATATTGGGTAGGTGTGTGCTATGGTGTGTGCTATGAATTGTGTAAGACTGATTTATCACAGACCTGTTCCCCTGAAACAAATAATACATGGCATGTAAATAAATAAATAATAAATAAATATGGTGTCTTATAGAAACACAAATATTGTGTTTTTGTCCTACAGTGAAAAGGTTTATACAACCCTGAGATTGTAAATATCTGTAAACACTGCCAAATTATTTTTTTAGAAAACATGAGGAATTTTATATTGATATTACTTTAACATTCAAATTTTGCTATGAATTTTCAGTCTTTCATTTAGTATATTCTTGGTTAGTTTTATTTCCAGATTAGAAAATAAAAAAGTGAAAATGGTCTCAATGAAACAAATTTTTAATTTAAAATAAATTTAAACATAAAATTGGAAGAACTTGCCTAATCAAGAAAGTAAAATTCATAATCTAATGAAGAAAATCAAATCCCTTTATGCAATGAAAATTATGGTTACATCAGAAAGACAAAATGTGATGAATTATTTTGAGGGGGATCCCTTTAAAGATTTTTCCTTCTTAGGTATTCAACGGCACCAGTTAAGAAACTTATGCAATCCCTGGACCTCTGTCATTAATAATATATGATTTAGAGTTCTGAGTATATCCTCCTTGTCCAAATACTTTCAAAGGCTGAGGTCTAAATATGAGTGCTACATTAGCTTTCCTGAAGTAGGAGACAAAATCGCCAAATGTCAGAGGTTTACAATAATACTTCTTTTTCACCCACAATGCACATAAGTTGTATTCATCTGTGCCTCTGCTAAATAGGTCTCCTCATTCCTATACCATCTTTTAGATATGCCACTTTTACTAGAGGATGAGAGCATGAGATTTTGAAAAAAAAAACAAAACAGAAAACAAAAAACAACCTTGTGCCACCTCTCTTTTTTAAAAAAAGATTTTATTTATTTGTCAGAGAGAGAGAGTGAGCACAAGCAGGGGGAGCAGCAAGTAGAGGGAGAAGCAGGATCTTTGCTGAGCAGAAGGCCCAATATGGGACGCAATCCCAGGACCCTGGGATCATGACCTGAGCCAAAGGCAGAGACTTAATTGACTGTGTTACCCAAGCACCCACTTGTACCATCTCTTAAAGCTTCTGCTCTGGAATACCACAGCTATTCCTCTGCCACATATAGAGGTCAATAAAGGACTCAAAAGCAAAAGTCTGGAGGCTAATGCATAATCTAAGGAATAGGCAACCAATACCTTCTAAAGTGAAATAAATCTGCTGGATTTGGGAAGAAATTTAATATAGAAAAAGATTACCATAGAATGAAATTATTGTTTTCTTTCTTTGGGAGATGAGTTCCCTGTTTCCTCTCTGCTGGAGTGCCAGTACTTTCCTGTTTAATTAAAAGGATACTGAAAATAAAAGAACTAACCTCTTGTATGACATCTATCAGAAAGCAAACTTCAATGGGAACAGAAGTAGAGACTAAAAAAAAAAAAAAATTAAAATTAAAAATAAAAGTGTATACAATACACAGGAAAGGAAAAGTATGCAAAGGAAACAAGCTACAAGATAAATATATATATACACACAATATGTAAGCTACAATAATATATATATAAATATTATTGTAGCTTACATATTGTGTGTATATATATATTATATATATATATATAATGTATATATATGGAAGAAACATCATTTTCTCAAGCCCTGGAGATCATTAAACTAAGTTCTTTGGAAAATGGGTTAAAACTGGGGTGACTAGGTAGCTCCATCAGTTAAGCCTCTGCTTTTGGCTCAGGTCATAATCTCAGGGTCCTGGGGTGGAGCCTCAGGTCATGAGGCTCCCTTCTCAGCTCAGCGGGAGGTCTACTTCTCCATCTGTCCCTTGCCCCTGCTCATGCTCTCTCTTTCAAAGAAATAAATAAAACCTTAAAAAAAAAAAAAAGAAAGAAAAATGGGTCAAAAGTAAAGAAAATGAACTCAATTAATGGTGGGGAAGAACAGTAGAGAATGAATTGTTTACTATGAAATACCAGCCCTGTTACCTACAAAATCAAAAATTTAGACAAATTAATAAATCCTACAAGCAAATTTAAAATTAGTTCTTAGATTATACCGCACAAGAATTACTGACTTTCAAAACCCTTCTCAGAAATCTATGAGAAGACAATAACCTTACTTTCACTTAATTATCTGAAACTCAACATAATTCCTTTGTTTTTATTAATAAATATTTTAATGCCAACAATAAAACTCAACTCTATATTTATACTGAATTTCCATAGTTGTTAAAGGAAAATTCCCTTCATTGAATTGAAGAGATTTTCCCAGTATTTGAAATATGAAGAAGAAACTAAATAGACATACTTTCTGAACCTACAACTTTAAAGAATAACTGTGAACATCATTGCCCAATGTAATGTATTTCAAGTGTTCATCATCAAAGTCAGTTATGTATACAGCAGATTACTGCTAAAAAAATTCTCTTCACTTGACTTAATGAAACTCCTAAAGTAGAAGAGCCTTCAAAATGAGTTCAAGGAAAAATGTCAAATACCATGCAAATTGGATAAATTCAAAATTCCATTGGGAAGTTTAGGGAAAAATTGTTTCCTTGATTTTCATACTTTACTGAAGAGCAATCTGGAAAAATAAAATTAGATTTAATTACCAAAAATAACTTTCATAAAACCACTTTGGAGAATCTGAAAGTAAAAATTTCCCCTTATTACCCAGAAAAATAAACATTTTTACATTAATTTCAAACTTATCTTTCCTGAACTTTTGCCAATGAAAAAAAATTGCACTGTAGACTTAACCTTAAAAGTTACCTGTACTGTCATTTATCTTCTACAGTACTAAGGAACCAAAAAGTAGGCTCATGATTTGCAGAAGTACTATGTGATGATGAAAAACAATCTTTCAAAGAAGAATATTTCTTCTGAAGTCACTATTTCTTTAGTCACTTTCTAAAAATTTTTGAAATATCACTTAATGGCTCCTCTGGTTCAGGATGACATCCTGAGCAAACAGATTTCTCTTCCTATTGCCCA
The DNA here is from genome assembly GCA_004023965.1 of Spilogale gracilis. Taxonomy (NCBI): domain Eukaryota; kingdom Metazoa; phylum Chordata; class Mammalia; order Carnivora; family Mephitidae; genus Spilogale; species Spilogale gracilis. Next base: position 5,434 of record PITA01035902.1, on the reverse strand, counting down.
AACCTTATTATTATAACAATGCACAAAATGGAAGAAATACACAAGTGTATTGAGAATTAGAGGGAGAACTAATTATATGTGGAATTCCCACCATAAATTCAAAACTTCTTCTAAGGACTGTGGATTTGTACCAGGTCTCTGCTTTCACAGAGCTTTTATTCAGATGTGAAAGTTACAAATACATTTACAAATGAACAGGGATAAGAAGCATCATAAATACCACAAAGAGAATTAACATGTGACTGCAAGGTACTTGGAAGCTATCTTGGGTGGAATTTTTAGAAATAACCTCGCTGAAAAGAGACACACCAAAACCAAAAGTTTTGATACCAAAGTTGAGGCCTGAATAACTATGAGGTGATCAGATTCTATGCAGAGGTAACAGATAATTTATAAAGCTCTACATTCGGAATCAGATGGGTATGCCTGAGTAACAGGAAAAAGGCTACTGTGCCTGGAATATACTGTAGAAGGGGGAAAGAAGTAGAAGTGAGATCGAAGGGGAAGCAAAAGATAGGTAATGGAGGGCTCATCAGGTCAGAAAAGAGTTAAGTTTATTCTAAATGTAATGTGAAACTATGGGAAGATTTAAGAGCCAGAGTGACATTGTCATACTTGCTATTTAAAGCCATCAGATCACATGAGATCACCTGAGGAATGTGTGCAGGTGGCAAGGAGAGAACAGAGCCCCACAGCACACCATGTACTTATGAAGCAACAAAGGAGGAAGAACCCAAGGAAGAAGTAGAAGGAGGAGCTGACAAGAGAAAAAAGAAGTGGTGATGTCAAACTAGTCATACTACATTCATAAGCATAAAAGAACAAAAAACAACCAATTAGTACAAGAAAAATGCATGAAAATGAATGAGAACGGACTTTAGAGGAAACAGATAATTCAGAGAATCAGAAGAAAATTTACTGATTATGTCCACTATATGCAGCAAATAAAAATATTATGCAATAATAAATTAAACTCAGAAAATAGCAAAGTGTTCATGGTTAAAATAAAATGATTGGTGAAATAATTTTTTCAAAAAAAATAAAATTTAGAAGAAGACAATGATAAGGAAATATCTCAGAACATAGAATAGAATCATTCCATAAACAAATAATGGGTCATTTAATGATAACAATAGAATAAAACTAAATAGTACATATTAAGGATCACACACAAACTCATATGCTTACGGGGATGGGGCAGGGGAGGCTGGCACCAACTAAATGTTAAATATATCCAAGTGACTGGGGAGAAATGAGCATAAACCTCATTGAAAGGGAGAAATTATTCTTCTGCTTCAATCAATTATAACCATGAAGAAATGTGGACCCAATACTAGCAGCTCTTTTGTTTTTCTAGTTTTTTCTAGAAACAAAGGAGAATGTATGAAATATCTCTATTTTCACATATTAGTTATTAGCTTAATTGCCTTTTAAAATAGTCAACTTGTTGGTCAAAGTTAATACCTCTGAATACTTAGATTTGGCCCTCCAGCTGTCAGTTTTCAATTTGTATAATTTAAACACTGATTATGGAAAAGTAGGAAAGAGCTGGCAAAAATGGGGAAAAGAGAGAGAAAAGGGAAGGAAGTGTAAGAGCACTGATTTCCTCCTTTTGCTCCAGAGAACTCAAGGGATACTATCTCAAATCTGTGGATTAGGAAACACAAATTTAAGTACAATTAAAACTGTTAAGTTTACTCAGTAAGAGAACTAAAAAATAGTAATATTACTAATAAAAATGTGAGAAAGACTGAGGAGAAAATGTTGGCAAAGATAATGAACTCTGTTCCTTATCTATCAGTGGTAGAAACATTACAGTACCTTCCATATGCTAGATTTGATCAAGAAATAAAGCATACTCATATCATTTAGAGTTACAGAGACAACTACTAAAAGAACTTCAAATAGGATGTCAGAAGTTGCTACTTCTGAGGAAGAGAAAGGAGGCCAGAGAAAATAAAAACACTAAAGATACTTCAACTTTGGGACATCTAAGTGGCATAGTCAGTTAAACAATGGCTTCTTGGTTCCAGCTCAGCTCATGATCTTGGAGGTTGTGAGATCAAGCCCTCAGGGTCTCCCTAAGTTTCCCCCTCTTCCTCTGCCCTCCCCTGACCCCACTCTCTTTCTAAAATAAATTAAAAAAAAAAACCTTCTATTTATTTTTTAAGATTTTATTTATTTATTTGTCAGAGAGAGGGAGAGAGACAGAGAGAGCACAAGCAGAGGTAGTGGCAGGCAGAGAAAGAAACAGGCTCCCCGTAGTCAGAAATTAAAATTCTATACTACATGAGCTTTTCCTCTTGTCTGACAGAAAATTTAGAGCCACCATCAGTGCCCCAGTTCTACCAATCACCTCACTCTGGATGTCTGCTCACCTCATTCTGTCTGCTATATTTGAATGATATTTCTTCCTTCTATCCTTAATTGCCTTATTTTGCATTATGCCTAATCTCATAAGCCACTTCAAATCTTTTCAGAAATACACAGGATGTAAATTCTAAGTAAAGAAGATAAAACAAAAAGTTTTAAAACTTGAGAAACTTTTAAGAACTTCTCTGGTGACCTAAGTGTAGCTTTTTTAGTTAAAAATTGTAAAATAGAGAAATTTTATATAAAAATCACAAAATATAAAACTGCCTTCAAAAATTAAGTATATAAAAAACCAAACAAAATGAAATGTAGTAAGAGTGCTCATGTATAGTTATATATTCATCAGTAAAAAGATTATAATTAAAAAGCAACATCAATGTAATTCTTTCACATATTTTTACAAAGTTATAATAAAGTCTACATATTATTTTTAAAAACAAATTATGTTAAAGTATATTAATTCTCTATACACATATATATTCTCTTCATTTTTGAGAATCATTTTTTTATAATTGAGTTACCTATGCTTGGGTTTATTTCTCTGGCATGCATACTCTTAGTAGCCTCAATGCCCAAATCTCTTCTTTTATTGTTTTTCTCTAAGGTAAGAAAGATGCTGTAATTATTTTGTGAATCATTTTAATTACTTTGTGTGGTTTCTTACATAAAAGTTTTATAGGAAAAAGATTGGATTTGGATTTTTGTCTTTAGGTTTTGAAACCAGAGCTTTGACCACAATTTTCTAATTAAATAAATGAAATATTAGCTAATGATTCACATGACTGGGAAAAAAGTTCTATCCAAATGCAACTGCTACTCTTGAAAAGTCTTTTTAATAGCCACTTATTCCTATTTTCATTTCTTTTCAGAAGACCTGATATGATTCTTATTCACTATGTTTTCCCTAAAAATAGATTAGCTGAGTTTAAGAAAAGTTCATCATTATTCAACACTTCTCGTTGGCTAGAACAATTCCAGTCCAATTCAGGCAAGCTCAGAAAGCACTTCCTCTGTAGGACTTTGAAACTTTGGTTTGGGCTTAAACTCAAAAACTAAATTTCCCTTGTATTTCTTCTAAATAGTCTCACAAACAATTGTATAAAAATAAGCTAGACTATGGAAGGATCTGATTTCATCATTTACCAAAATGATAAAAGCAGAACTAAATCAACTATATCTAGGTTCAATTTTTTAGGTAATGCAGATTGGTGTTATAAGCAATAGTGTTTAAAAAAATAATGCAATCAAGGATATTCACAAATTTATACATTGTTCACATTATCTTCACATGTAAAACTTCTTATATTTAGATATTAGAATCTAAAGAATGTATAAACAATAAGATAGATTTATACTTTTATGTCCCACTGTTTAGCCTATCAAAATTATACAGCACCATCTATAAAAACACCCTAAGAATAACTATATTTTAGTCACTTAACAAAATTACTGGTAGTTCTTTTGAGGGTTTTTCTGACCTAAACAAATCAATCATCCATGGTTTTAGAAGTTGCAAGGTAGAAAAATCAATATTTGAAAGAGATTAATTCCTCCCTGATATCCTGTTTGGCTTATCCTCCTAACTGGGACTACACATCATCAACCTTCTTTCTCAACCCTAACCCAAAATCCTGAACAAATTGTGATCTTAAGCAGAATAAGGCCTATTGTACTATTCTCAAATTTAGTATAAGATTATTGGTAATATTAATCCTTCAACTCTGAATTTTTTAGATTTCCCTTCCTATACTCAAATTTTATTTATTTATTTTTATTAACATGTAATTTATTATTTGCTTCAGGGGTACATGTCTGTCTGTGAATCTTCACTCTTACACAATTCACAACACTCACCATAGCACATACCCTCCCCAGTGTCCATAACCTAGCAACCTTATCTCTCCCCTCCCAACCCTCCAGGAACCCTCAGTTTGTTTCCTGATGATTACGAGTCTCTTATGCTTTGTCTCCCTCCCTGGTACCATCTTGTTTCATTTTTTTCCCTTTTACCTCCCACGACTGCCCCCCCACCTCTCAAATTTCTCATATCAGAGAGATCATATGATAATAGTCTTTCTCTGAGTGACTTTTTTCACTCAGCATAATACCCTCCAGTTCCATCCACATCATTGCAAATGGCAGGATTTCATTCATTTTGATGGCTGAATATTATTCCGTTGTGTGTGTGTGTGTGTGTGTGTGTGTGTGTGTGTGTGTGTGTGTGTGACATCTTCTTTATCCATTCATCTATTGGTGGACATCTAGATTCTTTCCATAGTTTGGCTATTGTAGACATTGCTGCTATAAACATTGGGGGTACATGCCCCTTCAGATCACTACATTTTTACATTTTTATCTTTACGGTAAATATCCAGGAGTACAATTGCTGGGTCATAGGGTAGCTCTATTTTCAACTTTTTGAGAAAACTCAATACTGTTTTCCAGAGAGGCTGCAACAGTTTACATCCCCAACAGTGTAAGAGGGTTCACCGTTCTCCACATCCTTGCCAACACCTGTCATTTCCTGACTTGTTAATTTTAGCCAAAATGACTGGTGTGAGATGGTATCTCACTGTGGTTTTGATTTGTATTTCCCTGATGTCAAGTGATGTTGAGTACTTTTTCATGTGTCTGTTGGCCATGTGAATGTCTTCTTTGCAGAAATGTCTGTTCAAGTCTTCTGCCCATTTCTTGATTGGATGATTTGCTTTTTGGATTTGAGTTTGATAAGTTCTTTATAGGTTTTAGATACTAGCCTTTTATCTGATATGTCATTTGCAAATATCTTCTCCCATTCTGTCAGTTGTCTTTTGGTTTTGTTGACTGTTTCCTTTGTTGTGCAAAAGCTTTTGATCTTGATGTAGTCCCAACAGTTCATTTGCCCTTGCTTCCCTTGCCTTTGGTGATGTTTCTAGGAAGAAGTTGCTGTGGCGGAGGTCAAACAGGTTGCTGCCTGTTCTCCTCAAGGATTTTGATGGATTTCTGTCTCATGTTGAGGTCTTTCATCCAATTTGGAATCTATTTTTGTGTGTAGTATAAGAAAATAGTCCAGTTTTATTCT
>PITA01035901.1:0-10048 GCA_004023965.1 Spilogale gracilis | reverse complement strand
AGAGAGGGAACACAAGCAGGGGGAGTGAGAGAGGGAGAAGCAGGCTTCCCGCCGAGCAGGGAGCCCGATGTGGGGCTCGATCCTGGGACTCCAGGATCACGACCTGAGCCGAAGGCAGTCGCTTAACCAACTGAGCCACCCAGGCGCCCCTAGGGGGTCCCAATCTTTTATTATTCCCAAGTGAGGAAGTTGGGTGGTGCAGTTAAATCTTTAACTGCTTTTGTACCCACCCTAGAGACAGGATTAGTATTGTTACTGCAGGGTACCGAGTGATTGCTTAAACTCACAGAAGTTGAGACCATTGAGGCACAGGGATCAAGAAATACAGATAAGAGATACAGAGATATGATTACCGGGTGGAGGATTAAATGGAACTGTGTCTTGAATAAGCACACCAAGGACATATTGCCATGACCCACAGGGTAAGTGGCTTTTCGGATTCTAGGCAGGGAAAGCCCAGAGGGGCTTTCATTCACATGCACAGGTACCTCCACCAGAATTTCTGGTGGCTTGGGCATGGAGGGAAGGGCGATCATGCACCTTCCCCGACAAAGAAAGAAGGAGAAAAAAAAGAGTAATCAAAGAATCAGATCACTTATTCACTCTTTCTTATGTTACATGCCTCACAAGCACCAGGACTGTCAGGGTCAGATGTATGCAAAATCACCATTGTGATGACTGAAAATTATTACTTTTTTTTTTTTTTACTACATTTTACTCGTAGGTAAAATAAAAATGACATATTATATCCCATAGCACAAAGTTGACATGTCATCTGTACTCAGTGAGTATAAACTGTTGTTGATCTCATGAGGTTGATGCTGATGATTGATGATGATTGTCTATGACTCTTTCATCAGTAGGAGAAAAATCTTCCACTTCCAGCGCATACTTAGCAACATGGTTGGGATGATACATTAAAATTCATGCTAAATTCTGTTTGACCCAAATTTAAACAACAGCACTACCTTGATCCTTAAGCTTGAGAATTTTAGTATTGTGGAAAGACGTTTGTAAGCCCTAGAAATGCAGTATTGTGAGTAATAGGGTTTACTTTCAACTGATTTTAAAGTAATTTTTTGCATATTCAGTTTCTGTAAATATTTCAAAATCTACAGAAGAGAAAACAACCAAAGGATAAAGATGGGCCACTATTACTCAGGTATAAAAGTGAAGCATATGGCTGTTTTCCAGAAGACATGTTTATGGTAATATAACATATGGGTAACATATGGAGAAAATCAAGTTGGAAGCCCTCTGGAGATTAGACTAATATATCACCACTAAGCAGATGTAAATTGTCGTGCCTTAGTCACCTACTATCTCTCTTAGAATTAAAGGAGCTTTTCAATAGCCAAAAGTTAACTTATTTTTAAATGTAAAAATCGTTTAGACATATATTTACATACAGTGTATTTATTTTTGTCCTTAGTGTTTAAAGATAATGCTGCTGGTTCTGACTACCGTTTGTGATGACTAATGTGGCTAAAAGACAGAGAAGTGACTAATAACCCTTTTCACTCTAGATTCATGGAAACTGGTGACTTTGATGCCTGGAATCATGTTTTCCCACAGTTTTACTCACTATGAGCTGTCCCATTTCTTGATTACTGCTAACCAGATTCATCTCATCTTTTCTGTTTTCCCAGGATTTTTTTTTTTTTTTTTAGTGACTTGGCTTTATCATTTTGAATGGTACTTCACTGGGTTCTTTAAAGAATTTCTAACACTTATCCATGTTTCGTTAATCCCATTTCGGGTCACCACAAAGCAGTTGTTTTCATGTCTTATCAGCAGGCTTGCATAATCCACAAGAAGCCTGTTGTCAAGTGCACTTCTTCAAGCTGGTAAATTTACTGCAGTCCAGGAATGTGTTATTTGTGCTCTCCTCCCATTGCTTACTCTCAGCTAACGTATTACTCACAGGTGATGCTGATGAAATTGCGCAGATAATCCGATGTGGTCAGTTTCGATCTCTAGCCATGTACTAGAAGGTCGGACGTTCGTCACTTTGATCTTGACCTCGTTGCTACTGTGAGTGTGCACCCTGTCTGCCTGACACAAAGGTCATGCTGGCCTTCTTGATTTGATTTTCTACCCTGTCAGTCAGCACACCATTAGGCAGAGTGCTGCCAGTGACCCCTGTAATCTCAATATTGGCAGTGAGCAGTGTGTGGGTTCTGCTGATGGGGACAAGTACGTGATCTCATGCTGTAATTCAACTCAGCATCTATTTATTACACACCTGCCATCCACCTAGACATATACAAGATGCCACAGGATAGAAAGAAATACAGGCACACTTTCTACCTTCAAGGAGCTTATAGTATTACTGTGTGATGATCAAAGTCTATCTCATTATTAGGAGGGACAGATGAAAAAGGGCTACTGGAGGTCAGAGTAAGCTTTTCAACATTTTGGCCACTGGACTTTTTCTGTAAAAAGATCTATAACCATGAGCTCTCTTTCTGTGTGTGCATTTTAAAAGCTCCCACGGCAGCCTACAGCAGCAGCCCTTGAATGACTATCTCAAAGGCTTTTAATGAATTCAGAGCTGTTAAGTGGTGTTTCCCAGAAGACAAAAATCACAGTCTAACACAGGCTTCTGAGCCCTTTATTCTATGCTCAGAGAATCTGCACACAATAGATTGAATAAGACAGAGCTGATTTGCATCCCTGCTTTACTGATTGGTGACTGAGCATCTCAGCCTATTTATGTTGAGATGATTATTAGACGTTTCATATATGTCATTTAATATGTTTTTATCACTAAGTTAATTCACACCCATATGTGTTTATAAATGAGAATATAGAATTTTTGCTTAGTAATAAGAATTATTTGTTGCCCAAGTTTTATCTTGACTTTTTTTTTAATTTAGGAAACATTTTCATATGCTAACGTTGGCCATTGTGTTTTTTCTCAGCCATTTTTCTTATCTATAGCTATTTTCAGTGAATTGTTTAAACTGCTTTTTTTCCTCTTTGAGTTTCTTTATACTGCTAATTAAACTCTTGCTAGCCTGCTTAATATAATACAAAAAAAGTGTTAAAGACAAGTTCATGGTGGGTAAAGCTGCTCATCTTACTCCTGTTGTAATCTATAACCTGGGGAGTTTACTATTATAAATATTTAGGAAAGTGGTCTTGTCACCCAGCCTCATATTTACCTATGGGATTTACTGGTCCAATGTTAGGTCAAAAGTCAATATAAAACAGGAATGGAGTCTCTGATGTCTTGTCCTTTGGAAGTGTTTTCTGAAAATTCCATAAGCAGATCACTGTACTGTAAAAATAATGGGCAGCTTAGCACATCTCCAGACTTCACCTACATAGGGCCCTTTGTGTAACAAATCAGTCATCCTTCTAATGTAGAGTCATCAGTTGTTTTCAATTCAAGAAAAGAAGGACAAAAGAATACTCATTAGATCTGCCAAGGTAGAAGATGGCCCAAGGGAGGACGAATATTTAGCAGAAAGCAAAAGGAAAGAAGCCAACTTAAGAGGATTCTCAGTCTGCAGAAGTAATTAAAAAAAAAAAAAAAAAAAAAGTAAGTTTAGTGACCTGTGAGCTTATTTGACCCTACCCAACAGCAAGGTGAATAATCTTGGCACACAAAACAAATAAATCTTAGGAATAATTTATCCTTTGACTCCTTAAAGTATTAAGAACTTGAACAGATTTAGAGTGTAAGATAGACAGTTATGTAAACATTAAAACTACAGGATGCCTTAGTGAGAGGTTGTGTTCAAAAAATCAAGACCAGGGGCACCTGGGTGGCTTAGTTGGTTAAGGGTTCCACTCAGGTCATGATCTCAGGGTCCTGATGTCGAGCCCTATGTTGGGCTGTGCCCTGGGTGTGGGGTCTATTTAAGATTCTCTCTCTCCCTCTCACCCACCCCTTATCTCTCTCTCTCTCAAAAAAAAATGAAGTTTATTTTCAAACTCATCCAATTATTCAATTTAATGCAAACTAAAAGGAAATTATCAATGCAAGCTTTTTTAAATGGCTATCATACTTGCCGTAATAACGTAAAGAAATAAGATTTCTTTGGAACAGATGGCATACAACAAAGTGGCTGGTATGAAATACAGTAGTATTAATATATGAGTGTTAGCAATATGACAGCATTACAAGTTGAAAACAGAATTCCCAATTAAGTTTCTCTATGTTACTTGTCTCTTAACTATATTAATATCTACACCCCTACTCAGATTCTCCAGGATTTCTAGAGCTTGCAAACCCTAATTGATTAGCAGGTACCATGTGGTTCCCTGCCTTTCCCCACCCTGTCAGGTTGCCATGGTGATACAATCTTAGCTTCGCCTTGCCTCCTTTACTTCTTCCCCCTGCTCAGACTGATCTGTAGAATGTGATCTTGTGAACCTCTTGGACAAACTGGTGCTGGCATTCCTATTCACATGTGTTACCTAACATTCCTTTTTGGCTTGGTAAATGGACCGTGGTCCTATATGCCAGCTAACATGTTTACATTTTGCAAAAGTGTCTAAGAAACAAAAGATGTAATTCTATTTTATAAAGCTTTTCTTTCACCATTACTTCTAAAGCAGTTTGGTATAATATATTTTTAAGGTAAACTTTGAAAGCACACTTACCTTCTCTCTTGAAAGATTCCTAACAATCACTGTGGAAAGTGTTCTGTTACCACTGACAACACTTTTGAGAAGAGTGTGTGTGTGTGTGTGTGTGTGTGTGTGTGTGTGTGTGTGTGTCTGCACTCACACACATGCCCTTTTATTTTGTTTTAAAGTTTTGAGAATCAAGAGCATTGTTTTGTTTGCTTTAGTTTGGTTTTTATGGCAAAGTTAAGGCAAGTCAGTAATATTTGTATACCTTTTCTATAGTCTCCTGCTCAAGCAAAAAGTCAACAGTTACTTTCAAATCAATTCCTAAGAGTCCTTGATTTTTGAAGGCAGTTATTCACACATAACAACCAAAGAGATTAGTCTAGGCATGCCTTGCATCTTCTATAAGGAAACAGACATTTAAGTCATATATAAAAATACTACTTTTTATTTAAACAGCACCTTGTGTGTAAAAAGTAGAGTAAAAGAAAGACGTCATCTTACTGATCTACTGACTATTCTTTACTGTAGACAGATGAAAATAACCTCCTTAGAACAACTCATTTCACAGGCTACCTGGATTGAAGTCCACATTTTCAGAACACGTTTTCTTTCCAGTCACAGAAGTGCTGTGTTCTAGAGTGACATTTGGCACCTACCTTTTTAACATGACTATGTACTTTATTAACTATATTAAAATATGTGGAAGTAGGGCAAGTAGTTCAGGCTGCATTTTGTGCTTTTATAGGAAATACAATACATAGTGAGAGATTCCGGCTTTTGAGACTCCTGCCGTCGGGGACCAGTCTGAAATGAACTCACAGCAATGGCTGGAAATCCCCCTCTGACTCTCTCTGATAGGGACCGCATTTTGGATCTGGTAACCAGAGGCTTTTTGCAGATAAAGAGTGCGTAGTGAAAGAATGAGAAAAAAATGAAATTAAGAAAACAAGAGAGGAAAAAAACAATCTTAAACATTGGGAGTTATGGATCTAGTTTCAAAAAGAAAAACACCTTTGGTGATGTTATCCTGCTTCAAAAAAGCTTTAAGGCTTAACTGAATTTTCAGTAACTTTGTTATTTAAAAAGAAAAGTATTTTTTAAATATCACAATACCACATCTGCTTATTCTGTCATATTGACTACTTTGAAATTAAGAAACAGATTCATTTAACTGATGTAAAATTCTCATTTAATGTATTGGATGACAGCAGAAAATGATTACATAGAATTCTGAGTTCCATACCACTTCCCACCTGAAGTAAGAACACTGAGATTTCTTTTAAAGTGACCTGGACAAGGTCATGTTTCTGGACCTCAAACTTGCATATTCTGATTCAAAGTCTTGACTTTCTTTACTTCTGCCTCCTCCCATCTTCTGATACTATTCATTTATCCCTCTTCAAACCATTTCTCTCTCCACTTTTACACTCATGATAACCATAATCTTTTGTTGTTATTTAATTTTTTTCCCAGTGTTCCAAGGTTTCTTCCCCATTCCCCACACCCAGTGCTCCATGCAATAGGTGCCCTCAGTACCCACCACCAGGCTCTCCCATCCCCCCACCTCTCTCCCTCCAAGTCCCTCAGTTTGTTTCTGTGTCCAAAGTCTCTGTTGTTTCATTTCTCTCCCTGGATTACTCTACTTCCCATTTACTTTCCTTCTCCTACTGTCCTCTAGGTTACCCCTTATGCACCGCAAGTAAGTGAAACCATGTGATACTTGACTTTCTCTACTTGGCTTATTTCACTCAGCATAATCTCTTCTAGTCCAGTCCATATTGCTACAAAAGTTGGATATTCATCCTTTCTGATGGAGGCATAGTATTCCATTGTATATATGTACCACATCTTCTTTATCCATTCACCTGTTGATGGGCACCTTGGCTCTTTCCACAGTTTTAATAACCATAATCTTATCCCTGACTCTTAGCATTCCTGTGTATATCCATAATCAACATGGAACTAGACTTCCTGCATATTCCTTCACAGGCTCCTTACTTCTGGTAGTGATAGATTTTTCAGGCTCAGAGTAATTTAGATTCTAAACACTGGTTTAATGATCCTTTATGGGGTCCCTCTCCCCTACTGGTGTTCTTTCCTATTTCTCTTTAAACTTATTTTAACAGATATCTCTTATTTTGAAATAAATCATGTTCAATTTGAATATTTTAAGATTGTCTTTGATTCTTAAAAATCTTTTCACCATATGCTAAAGAAGAAAAAAGACTGTCTTATTTTGAAATAAATCATGTTCAATTCGAATATTTTAGGATTGTCTTTGATTCTTAAAAATCTTTTTGCCATATGCTAAAGGAGAAAGAAAAGACTGTCTTAGTTCAGTGATTTGAGATATGATGATGCTTTTAAAACAAATCAAATTTGTTTTATTAAATATATTTGGGGTTGAGAGTTCAGTAGACAACAGTCAGCACTTTATTTCAGGCTGCTTAATGGAATTGCATAAAATAGATCAAGTAGTAGAGAGTGCTTTCCTATTCTTCACAGTAATTCCACCTGCAGCTAGCCACATGGAGGTCATTAAAATATCCAATTTCATTGTATTCATAGAAAGTTTTAAACATAAATGTGTTCCTTAAATATAGTTCTTTTTTAAAAAATAGTATTAACTAGTATTACTATTCAAAAGATATATTATACCAATGAGAATAGTCCATTAGATGTTTCATAAAGTCATATAATAAACTTTCTATTCTCATGAACAGTTCATTCAATGAAAATTTATTGATGCCTACAAGATGCCAGGTAATGTGTAAAGTATTACAGGAGACATTAAAAAGTGCCAGATAAAAATCCTCCTGCAGAAGAAGAAAGACTAGACCAGTGGCTTTCACTGTGTGCACCTCTTTCCATCAGCATCGATGTCACCTGCAGAATTTGTTAGAAATGCAGATTCCTGGATGCCACCCCAGACCTACTGATTCATAATCTGCAGGTAGGGCCCAGGAAGATACACTTTTAAATAAGTTATTCAGTGATTCTCCTTAACTTGAGAGGCACCTGTATATCGAGAAGACAGACACAAAAAGAAATCAGTATAAAACTAAGTGATAATTATTCTAGTAGAGATGGCATTGGCAAATACTTGATTTATTTACTTTCTTAAGGATTTTATTTATTCATTGGACACAGAGAGAGGGCACAAGCAGGGGGAGTGGCAGGCAGAGCCAGAGGGAGAAGCAGACCCCCAGTGCTGAGCAGGGAGCCCGATGTGGATCTCCAGCCCAGGACCCTGGGACCATGACCCAAGCCAAAGGCAAACACTTAGCCGACTGAGCCACCCAGGTCCCCCGATTAATACTTCATTTAAATTTATGTTTCTAAGGAATGTAAAATGTGAACATGTGACCTATCCTATGGCGTGGCAACACAGATAAACATTTATCTAGAATTCCATGCCTTAGATGCCTTTATATTTTAACAGAAGTTAATTAAATATATTGTTCTAGAGATTCTGTTTTGAACTAGAAATGTCATAATGAAATCATGTTTGCAAGGAGGAAGAATAAATCTGCGGTGCAGTAAGGTAGAAAGGTACCTATTTAAATTACTCAATTAAAAACATTCTCTTTAGCATGAGTAGCCCAGAAGTGCTAAAGAGGTCTTGGCTTCTTACACAATTCATAGCAAAAGCAGTATTAAGTAGCTTGCTTGACTTGAGGCTAACCCTACTGCCTGACCTGTTGAGATGTGCAACTAGGAGGCCCCGAAGTATCCGTCCTTTGGCTTTATGTTCTGCTCAGGTCAGCTGACTTCTCTGCTCAACCCCAAGTGGTGACTCACAACGACGAGTCACACAGGCTGCACACAGAGCTCCAAGGAAAAATGTCCATGTTTACTTTTTACCCAGCACTAAAAAATGATAAATAAAGCTAAAGTCCAAAAGGTGCTTAAAAATCAATAGGAAATGTCAAGGTAGAAAATACTAACCAACTAGTATAAATAAAGCTTTAAAAAAAAAGATTATAATAAATACTTTCCAGTATTTATTAGTAAGGTACTAATTTCTAAAATCAATTACCTTTTATAGATAAACCTGCAGTAACAGTTTGAACTGTAGGTCCTAATTATATATACACAGGTAGCACAATCAAATGAAATATAAAACAACACTAAGATGCTGCCAGATCTCCTATTCACTTCACTTTCTTCTTCTGTGTATCTTCGTTTAACAAATTCTTATTGAGTGGCAATGCCAGGTACTATCCCTGGCACTGGACCACAGCCTAGACTAAGTGTACATAACCACGTCCAGCACTTGGAGTTTGCGTGCTGGTTGGAGAGTGGGCCATACCAATATGAACAAACCAAGGAACCAAATAGTTCTTAAGGGAATTTAAGGATTCTATAACACAAAGGAACAGGGTGGGGGCCAACTTGACACAGAATTATGAGAGAAAGCCACTCTTGGAGGGTAATATCAAAGTCCCAAACTGAAAGATGAGAAAGAAGCAAGTATAGGAAGAATTGGATAAATAAACCGAGGGAACAACAGCCACAGAGGCCCTGCAGAGGGAGAGAGTTTGACAAGTTGAAGGAACTCACAGAATTCCAACACAACCCAACTGACAGGGAGAATACACAGAGAAAGTCAGATGGGCGGGTGGAACGGTCCTGTGAAAGCAGTGGCAATGCACTTGGATTTTATTTTAAGCACAGTGAGAAGTCATCGAAGAGTATTATGCAAAGCAATGCGATCAAAAATACTGTTCATAAAATTTCTTTGGCTACTATGTACAGAATAGATGGGGGAAGCGGGGGTTGCAAAGATGACCAGTTGGGGGACTGTTGCTGTGGTCCAAGGAGAGATGATGGTAAGCATGAAGATGGACAAAAGTGAAGGGATTCAAACTATATTTTGGAAGCAGAATAAAGGGATTTTGCTGAAGGATTCGAATAAAAGCTATTCGACTTACATAACATTTTTAGAGTATTATTTTCAGGAAGAATATATATAAATCCAGACTTTATAGGTATAAAAATGTAAGGAATATAGGGACTAAACATTTCACAGCTGCTAGCTCCCATCCCTTCTCCACCCTATGCTTTATCCTCTTTGGGAAGGTCGTCACAAAAGCATTTTGCTTCTGCATACACAGAGGGGGAGGAGACAGAGTGAGCCTTTCTCTCTTTGTTTCCGTCCACAGTGATCTGTAAGCATTATGGGATCCTGTAATTGTATCAGCAAATGTTTCTTGGAGCCATTGTGTTTCACAGGTATCTGATTCCACCTCCTAATCTTGCTTTTTTTTTTTTTTTTTTTAAAGATTTTATTTATTTGACAGAGAGAAACACAGCCAGAGAGGGAACACAAGCAGGGGGAGTGAGAGAGGGAGAAGCAGGCTTCCCGCCGAGCAGGGAGCCCGATGTGGGACTCGATCCCGGGTCGCCGGGATCATGACCTGAGCCGAAGGCAGCGGCCCAACCAACTGAGCCACCCAGG
>PITA01035900.1:0-10046 GCA_004023965.1 Spilogale gracilis | reverse complement strand
ACAGAATTACTGGAAATGAACAAAAACAATATGATAGAAATGGAATTCAGAGCAGCAATCGTCCAAGCAATGGCTAATTTAGAAAAGAACATTAGTCTCAAAGTGTAAGCCACAGTAACAGAAGTGAAAGCTGAGTTAGAAAGTCTTTAGATGAGATGCAATCTAATTTAAATATGCTAACAGCCAGAGTAAGTGAAGCTGAAGATCGTATCAGTGATTTAGAAGACAGATGGATTAAGAAGGAGGAGCAAGAGAAGTCTTGGAGCAAACAGCTAAAATCCCAAGAAAACAGAACAAGGGAAATAAATGATGCCATGAAACGCTCCAATATCAGAATTATTGGAATCCCTGAAGGAGTTGAGAAAGAAAGAAGCCTAGAAGATATTGTTGAACAAATCATGGATGAAAATTTCCCAAATCTGGGGAATGAAACAAATGTTCATGTCCTAGAGGCAGAGAGGACATTCCCCAAGATCAATGAGGCAAGAAAAACCTCGAGGCACATAATAGTAAAATTCTCAAACCATAAAACCAAAGAATATGTCTTAAGAGTAGGTAAGAGAAAGAGATCCATTACCTATAGAGGGAGGACCATCAGAATAACGTCAGACCTTTCCACAGAAACCTGGCAAGCCAGAAAGGGCTGGCAAGATATATTCAGGAAATTACATGACAAAAATATGCAACCAAGGATAATATATCCAGCAAGGTTGACTTTCAAAATGGAAGGAGAAATAAAGAGCTTCCAAAACCGCCAAGGGCTAAAAGATTATGCAACCACCAAGCCAGCACTACAAGAAATGCTAAGAGGGGTTCTATAGAGGAGAAACAAACCCAAGAGTGACACAAAACAGAAATTTGCAGAGGTAATCTATAGAAACATGAACGCCACAGGCAACATGATGTCAATACAAACGTATCTATTTATAATCACTCTCAATGTGAATGGCCTAAATGCTCCAATAAAAAGACACAGTGTTGCAGACTGGATAAAATGACAGGACCCATCCATATGCTGTTTACAAGAGACTCATCTTGAATCTAAAGACACTTCCAGATTGAAAGTGAGGGGATGGAGGACCATATTCCATGCCAATGGAGCCCAAAAGAAAGCCGGGGTAACGATTCTCATATCAGAAAATTAGATTTTTGTCTAAAGACTGTAGTCAGAGACACAGAAGGACACTACATAGTTCTTAAAGGGTCTATACATCAAGAAGATCTAACAACTGTAAATATTTATGCCCCTAACATGGGAGCACCCAACTATATAAGCCAACTGTTGCACAAAATAAAGAATCATATTGATACAAATACATTAATTGTAGGAGATCTTAACACAGCACTCTCAGCAATGGACAGATCATCTAAACCAAAAATCAACAAAGAAACAAGAACCTTGAATGACACATTGGACCAGATGGATCTCATAGATATATTCAGAACATTTCACCCTAAAACAGCAGAATGCTCATTCTTCACAAGTGCACATGGAACTTTCTCCAGAATAGACCACATACTAGGTCACAAATCAGGGCTCAACCGATACCAGAAGATTGAAATTATTCCCTGCATATTCTCTGACTACAATGCCATGAAACTGGAACTCAACTACCATAAAAAATTCAGGAGAAAATCAAACACTTGGAAGCTAAGTGTAATCCTGCTCAAGAATATGTGGATCAACCAGGAAATCAACGAAAAACTGAAACACTTCATGGAAACCAATGAGAGTAAAGATACATCGATCCAAAACCTATGGGATACAGCAAAGGCAGTCCTAAGTGGGAAATTCGTAGCCATCCAAGCCACACTCAAAAAAATTGAAAAATCCCGAATACACCAACTCTCATTACACCTTAAAGAACTGGAAAATCAACAAAAAATTAAACCAACCCCCCACACAAGGCGGGAAATAATAAGGATTAGAGCAGAGATGAATGAATCAGAAACTAGAGATACAGTAGAACACATCAATGAAACTATAAGCTGGTTCTTTGAAAGAATCAATAAGATCGACAAACTAGTGGCCAAACTAATCCAAAAGAAAAGGGAGAAGACCCAAATTAATAAAATCATGAATGAAAGGGGAGAGATCATGACTAACACCAAGGAAATAGAAACAATCATCAAAAACAACTATCAACAATTATATGCCAATATGTTTAACAACCTAGAAAAGATGGATACATTCCTAGAAACCTAGAAACTACCAAGACTGAAACAGGAAGACATTGACAATTTGAATAGACCTATATCTAGTAATGAGATTGAAGCAGTGATCAAAAACCTCCCCAAAAACAAGAGTCCAGGACTAGACGGATTCCCTGGGGAATTCTATCAAACATTCAAAGAAGAAATAACACCTATTCTCCTGAAGCTGTTTCAAAAAATAGAAATGAAAGGAAAACTTCCAGACTCTTTCTATGAAGCCAGCATGACTCTAATCCCCAAACCAGACAAGACCCCATCAAAAATGAGAACTTCAGACCAATATCGCTGATGAATACGGATGCCAAGATTCTCAACAAGATCCTTGCTAACAGGATCCAAAAATACATTTAAAAGAGTATCCACCATGACCAGGTGGGTTTTATCCCAGGGATGCAAGGGTGGTTCAACACTCACAAAACAATCAACGTGATAGAACAAATCAATAAGAGAAGAGAGAAAAATCACATGGCACTCTCAATTGATGCAGAAAAGGCATTTGACAAAATACAACACCCGTTCCTGATCAAAACGCTTCAAAGTATAGGGATAGGGGAAATATTTCTCAACCTCATAAAATCCATCTACGAAAAACCCAGAGTGAATATCAACCTCAATGTGGAAAAACTGACAGCCTTTCTTCTGAGATCAGGAACAAGGCAGGGATGCCCACTCTCACCACTACTGTTCAACATAGTGTTAGAAGTCCTAGAAACAGCAATCTGACAACAGAAAGAAATAAAAGGTATCCAGCTTGGCAAAGAAGAAGTCAAACTCTCTATTTGCAGATGACATGATACTCTATGTGGAAAACCCAAAAGACTCTACTTCCAAACTACTAGAACTCATACAACAATTTGGTAATGTGGCAGGATACAAAATCAATGCACAGAAATCAGTTGCATTCTTATACACTAACAATGAAAAAATAGATAGGGAAATCAGATAATCGATTCCGTTTACTATAGCACCAAAAACTATAAGATACTTAGGAATAAACCTAACCAAGAAGTCAAGGATCTGTACTGGAGGAACTACAGAACACTCATGAAAGAAATTGAAGAAGACACAAAAAGATGGAAGAGCATTCCATGCTCATGGATTGGAAGAATAAACATTGTCAAAATGTCAATACTGCCCAGAGCAATCTATACTTTCAATGCCATTCCAATCAAAATTCCACCAACATTCTTCAAAACATTGGAACAAACAATCCTAAAATTTATATGGAACCAAAAAAGACCCTGAATCGCTAAGGAATTGCTGAAGAAGAAAAGCAGAGCTGTGGGCATCTCATTACCTGACTTCAGGCTTTATTACAAAGCTGTGATTAACAAAACAGAATAGTACTGGCACAAAAACAGAGAAATAGACCAATGGAACAGAGTCGAGAGTCCAGATATGGTCCCAGAAATCTATGGGCAAATCATCTTTGACAAAGCAGGAAAAAATATCCAGTGGAAAAAAGACAGTCTCTTCATTAAATGGTGCTGGGAAAATTGGACAGCTACATATAGAAGAATGAAACTAGACCATTCTCTTACACCACACACAAAGGCAAACTGGAAATGGATGAAAGACCTCAATGTGAGGCAGGAATCCATCAAAATCCTGGAAGAGAACATAGGCAGTAAGCTCTTTGACATCGGCCACAGCAACTTCTTTCAAGACACGTCTCCAAAAGCAAAGGAGACAAAAGCGAAAATGAACTTCTGGGACTCCATCAAAATAAAAAGCTTCTGTACAGCAAAGGAAACAGTCAACAAAACAAAGAGGCAACCCACAGAATGGGAGAAGATATTTGCAAATGACACTACAGACAAAGGGCTGGTATCCAAGGTCTATAAAGAACTACTCAAACTCAATATCCAAAAAGAAGATGAACACATCAAAAAATGGGCAAGAGACATGAAGAGGCATTTCTCCACAGAAGATATACAAATGGCTAACAGACAAATGAAAAAATGTTCAGCGTCACTAGCTATCAGGGAAATTCAAATCAAAACCACACTGAGATACCACTGTACACCAGTCAGAATGGCCAAAATTAACAAGACAGAAAACAACAAGTGTTGGAGAGGCTGCGGAGAAAGGGGAACCCTCTTACACTGTTGGTGGGAATGTAATCTGGTGCAGCCGCTTTGGAAAACAGTGTGGATATTCCTTAAAAAAGTAAAAATAGAGCGACCTATGACCCTGCTATTGCACTACTGGGCATTTACCCCACGATACAGATGTAGTGAAAAGAAGGGCCATATGTACCCCAATGTTCATCGCAGCAATGGTCACAATCGCCAAACTGTGGAAAGAGCCAAGGTGCCCTTCAACAGATGAATGGATAAAGAAGATGTGGTACATATATACAATTCAGTACTATGCCTCCATCAGAGAGGATGATTATCCAACTTTTGTAGCAACATGGACTGGACTGGAAGAGATTATGCTGAGTGAAATAAGCCAAGTAGAGAAAGTCAAGTATCATATGGTTTCACTTACTTGCGGTGCATGAGGGGTAACCTGGAGGACATCGGGAGAAGGAAAGTAAATGGGAAGTAGGGTAATCCAGGGAGAGGGACAAAACAACAGAGACTTTGGACACAGACACAAACTGAGGGACTTGGAGGGATGGGGATGGAGGGATGGGAGAGCCTGCTGGTGGGTACTGGGGGCACCTATTGCGTGGAGCACTGGGTGTGGGGAATGGGGAATGAATCTTGGGACACTGGAAAATAAAAAAAACTTAAGTAACAATAAAAAATGCTTAATTATTAAAAGTAGTTAAATATTATACAAAATTCAGATTTCAGTATCCATAAATAAAGTCGTATGGGAAGACAGTAATGCTAATCTGCTTATATATTTTCTATGGCTGCTTTCAGGCTTCAGCGACAGAGTTGAGTAGTTATGAGAGAGACCACATGTTCCACAAAGCCAAAATATTTATTATCTCGCCCTTTACAAAGAGAGTTTGCTGACTCGTGATCTAACTAAAACACACCAACCTACACATTGATGAAAATTTACCTACTAAAATAAAAATATAGCAGAAGAGAAAATGACTCTTCAGTTCATTAAATATGCCAAACTTCTCACATGGTCTACAAAGCACTCCTGAGTCTGTCCAGCCTTTTGCTGATTCTGTCTCAGTCTTCCCCCTCAGGGCTCTGCTCCAGCCAGCTTGGCCTCCTGGCAGTGTTCATGCCAGATACGTTCCCATTTCAGGGCCTGTGCACTTACTGCCCACCACGTTGTCCTTCCCCATCACTTCTAATGCTCTTCTCCCAGACATCGGCAGGGCTCTTCCACCACCTTCATGTCTTAGCTCGAATATCACCTTCTCGATGAGACTGCCCCACTGACCTTAATGCAAACTGTACACGCACAGCCCCACACATATTACTGACCCCATTTTCCTCTTCTGTTTTCCATGCACTTAGCACTTTTAAACATACAATATTATATTATTATTTTATTTATTTTATTGTCTATCTGTCCCTGGTAGGACAGAATTTGTCTGTTTCACTCACAGATATCCCAGGGGCCTGAAACAATGTCTGGCTCACAGCAGATGCTCAGTAAATATTTGTTAAATGAATAAATCAGTGAAAGTGCAATGATGTGTAAACTTTTAAATACATTAAAATGATCATGCTAAATTGCATTCGCATAACTGAAATGTACATCTCTTAAAACATTATTATTCTTCAATTACAAAAGAAAAAATTACCTTTATTTTTGAACATATTTGACTAATTATGATTAATACAAAGTTTTACAAAACTGAAAAAATATATTTAGACTGAGAAATTTGCTACATTAAATGATCAAATAGAATCCATGACGATTGGGAGGAAAACAAAGCCATTGCCTTAAGAACAGTTATAATTATGTTTATATAGCATAAACAGTATATAACAAATACAACTATTTGATATCTACATGAGCTCTAAACATAAATACAGACATGCTGATATAGATCCAGATGTGGACATTCATATGGATACATACAGCTGTTAATTTTCAGCTAGTCTGCACAGTAACCTACTTCTTGCTCACTGTGAATCAACCTCAATATAGAAAAGGTAGCAAATTGAAATCTGTGTCTAATAAACTATGTCATGGCCTCTCACAAAGTAAATTCATAAACAGATCAATTTGGAAGGGATTTTCAGGAATGATTAAACTGAATTGACATCAGTTGTGGTCAGGAATGGCATAAGGAAATGAAACTATTAGCAAGGGCCCCAAATTGTAAATCACATCATGGCTACCACAAAATGTTACAGGTAAATCACAGTGAGAGATGTCACAATAAATCATTGAACTCCTCTGAAATAAAAGCAATTTATTCGACCCTGCAAATATTATAAAATATTGCCCTCAGTCTGGTACACTTTCAAATACCACATTGAAAGGAAAACCGAGATAAGCAACAGGAATAAATATAGTTTAAAGGTACAACAGGAGTGAATCAAATGTTTCTGTCTTTAGGTAACAAATAAAATAAAAGTGGGCTAGGTTAGGATTATGTTTCAATAAACACAGAAAACTAACAGTGGCTTAAACATACAGAGATTTATTTATCTCAGGCAACAAGAGGCAACAATCAGAGTTTTAAAAGGGGTTCAATTGAGTCTTAGAGAAAGGTTGTTCCATCTCTCCCCTGCACATCATTAGCAAACACATCTTCATTTTTAGACTTCTGATCTCATGGTTGCATGATGGTTGCTCTACCCCTACTCTCACATCCTCATTCCAGACAGGAAGAACGAGAAAGAAGGAACTAGCAGTACCTTATCAGGAGGACAAAGGTTTCCTAAATCCCTGGCTGATCATCTATTTAGGGGCCAGAACGGTGTCACCTGGCCACCTCAGCAGCAAAAGAGTGTGGAAAGACAGGTTGTTTAGGTAACACATTGTTGATTTAAACAAAATTAGGATTCCATTAGTAAGGAAGAAGGGAAGAACGTGTATTTAATAGGCAACAAGGAGCATGTGTGCTTTAAAGGTAGCCTAGAAAGGGAAGAGAAATCCACAGACAATAGTGTTCTGAGAAATGAGTGCATTTAGGGGCAGGCAAAAGCAAGTGGATCATCACAGGACAGAGAACAAAAGAACTAGAGAAATAAAAGGAAAATAGGAATAATGCTAAAAGAGTTATTTGTGTTTTGGAATATGATTAGGTTTACATAATATTTTGACACATTTCTGAATTACTTTTTAATGTGAGAAGATCATTACATTATGATTCTGTAAGTCATGCCATCTAACAATTGACATTAATATTCCTTCTCATATAGAGCATGGATATACATACACAAAAGATAGTGTAGATTCCTGGGGCAGATGATTGGGGCTAAAGAAAGGAGGAAATAAATGCAGGTCCCATTCTCTACAAAAACCAGACACTGTAACTATTCTATAACTGGTAATACATTAGATTACTACACATAAGTCAAAAAGTGAATCATTGCACAGCCACACAGAGTTGATATGTGTCTTCAAACAAATGTTTCATCTTTCTGAGGAAAAACGTTTCCTTTTTTGCATGCAATTTCACAGCCACAAGAATCACATTTTTTTCTCTTGGCATTGTTGAAAATATTTTTTTAAGCAGCTGTTCTTCAAAATGTGTCCCATAGAGGGGCACCTGGGTGGCTGGGTCAGCCAAGCAGCCAACTCCTGCTTTTGGATGAGGTCATGATCTCAGAGTCCTGGGATCAAGCCCCAGGTCAGACTCCCTGCTCAGCAAGGAGTTCACTTGAGGACTCTCTCTCCCTCTCTGCCCTCCACCTCTAAAATAAATAAATAATCTAAACAAACAAACAATCAAACAAAAACCTGTGACCCTACGAGGAATGACCTCACCAGGACCAAACCAGAGATTGGTTAAACTTGTGTTCCCCAAGTTTTCCTTTCATCTTTAGCCTGAGGTATTTGAGTTGGCATATCATTGTTGCAACTAAATATGATTTGCTTGAAGGTCGTTTGGACAGCTGGAATTCTAAAGTTTCATATAAGCCTGACAGTATTTCTTTTTCTAGGAAAGATTCTTTTTCTTTTTCTTTTTTTTATTATATCGTTTTATTTTTTCAGTGTTCCAAGATTCATCGTTTATGCCCCACACCCAGTGCTCCATGCAATACCTATCCTCAATACCCACCACCAGGCTCTCCTGCACCCACTACCCTCCAAGACCCTCAGTTTGTTTCTGAGTCTAAAGTCTGTCATGTTTTGTTTCCCTCCCCTAATTAACCTACTTCCCATTTACTTTCCTTCTCCTACTGTCTTCTATATTATCCCTTATGCACCGCAAGTAAGTGAAACCATGTGATACTTGACTTTCTCTGCTTGGCTTATTTCACTCAGCATAATCTCTTCCAATCCAGTCCATGTTGCTACAAAAGTTGGGTATTCATCCTTTCTGATGGAGGTGTAATATTCCATTGTATATATGTCCCATATCTTCTTTATCCATTCATCTGTTGAAGGGCACCTTGGCTCTTTCCAGTTTGACGACCGTGGCCATTGCTGCGATGAACATTGGGGTACATATGTCCCTTATTTTCACTACATCTGTATCTTTGGGGTAAATACCTAGTAGTGCAATTGCAGGTTCATAGGGTAGCTCTATTTTTAATTTTTTAAGGCTTCTCCACACTGTTTTCCATAGCAACTGCACCAACTTGCATTCCCAGCAACAGAAACCTGACAATATTTTTGAGACTAGAGACAAGAAATTTATACTTAAACTTTCATATAAATCTGTCTCATGTTAATATAAACATTAAAAAAACTAATGTATAAAATAATGCAGTATTTGCAGTATTATTTGAAAGAATATATTTTTTCTATTTAAAACAAATGAAATTGTTCAATAGAGTCTATTTCTTTTTTTAAATTTTTAAATTTAAATTTAAATGCAATTAGCTAGCATGTAGTATAGCATTATATTTTGGTTTAAGGTCCAGTGATTCATTAGTTCATATAAAACCCAGTGCTCATCACTTCATGAGCCCTCCTTAATGCCCATCACCTCTCCAGCAACACCCAGTTTGTTTCCTGGAGTCAAGAGTCTCTCATGATTTAGCTCCCACTCTGAATTCTTCCCATTCAGATTTCCCTCCCCTCCCCATGATCCTCTGCATTATTTCTTCTATTTCACATATAGGAAACCCATATGATAGTTACCTTTCTCTGATTGACTTATTTCACTTAGCAATAAACTTATTTTTATTGTCAGTACTTTATGTCAACTAAAATAATTTAGCCACATCCATTCAGTCTTTTTTCATTTGGAAGAAAATATGCCTTACCTTCTTTATACCTTCATTTATTTTATGGGAACTACAAGAGATTTCCAGAAACAAAAAGTATAAATACAAAGTGTGATGACTTACTTTTCATTAAGTGTAAGAACTAGATGTGGGATGTACTTTATTTATTTATCAGAAAATAATCTGAATTTTTGTTACTTCCGATGTACTTGACATTAAAGTATGGTCTTACATACTAAAATGAAAAATAGTTAAAGACATAATTAAACAATAATTCCATTCCAATGATCTTTCTCCATTTCTGTGGGAGCTTCAGATCCACTCTGCTCTTCTCCTTGCCCTCCCTAAAGAGTAGCCTTCATAATGTATAGGAGGATACTGACCCTGGAAAACGAATCCAAAGGTGCTTAGGGGACTTCTGGGGAGTAAATGGAAAAATGGCAATAATTTCTCAGAGAATAATTCAGTAGTATTCCTTTACTTTACTAATATGCCATGAAGAATGTGCTTCCAAAATATAAAACTTGAAAATTGCTAGGTGAAAGGGAGGGAATGATG
>PITA01035899.1:0-10051 GCA_004023965.1 Spilogale gracilis | reverse complement strand
TCCCTGGATTACCCTACCTCCCATTTACTTTCCTTCTCCCACTGTCCTCTAGGTTACCCCTTACGCACCGCAAGTAAGTGAAACCATGTGATACTTGACTTTCTCTACTTGGCATATTTCACTCAGCATAATCTCTTCCAATCCAGTCCATATTGCTACAAAAGTTGGATATTCATCCTTTCTAATGGAGGCATAGTATTCCATTGTATATATGTACCACATCTTCTTTATCCATTCATCTGTTCCAAGATAGGCTTTTAAATCTAGACCTGATGCCAAACACTATGTTCCTTCCACTATACTTCTAGAATTAGGAACCCTATACCTCCTGGTGTCCAGAGACTTCGACAGGAAGTAACCCTAGTATCTGATAATAACAGACATCAAAACGTGTCCCTGAGGAGGGCACCTGGGTGGCTCAGTCAGTTGAGCATCCAACTCTTGATTTCAGCTCAAATCATGATCACAAGGTTGTGAGGTCCAGCTTCCATTGAGATCCATGCTGGGCAGAGAGCAAGATTGAGATTCTCTCTACCTTTAAAAAAAAAAAAAGGAGACCCCAGGGGACGCCTGGCTGGGTCAGTTGGTGGAGTATGCAACTCTTGGTCTCATGTCATGAATTCAAGCCTCACATTGGGTGTAGAGGTGACTTAAAAAAATCGGGGGGGGGGTGGGGCATCTGGGTAACTTAATCAGTTAAGTGACTGCCTTCCAGGTCATGATCCCAGCGTCCTGAGCTCCAGCACTCCTTGGGCTCTCTGTTCACTGGGGAATCTACTTCCTCCTTTCCCTTCTGCTCCTGTTCTATCCATCTCTGTCTCTGTCTCTCAAATAAACTTAAAAAAAACCTTAAAAAAATTTTTTTAAGGTGTCCTAGAGCTTTCCTTCACACTCTTCCCATTCTCTTGTGGCATTTCTGAATTCTCCCTCATTGTGGATTTCCAAGGTGGAGGTGCTTGGTTGGCTGTACTCAGTAGCTAGGTTCAAGGCCTTCCCAAATGAGATCCTGGCCCCAGGGGATATCCTATCTAGGTGTTTCCACCTGATCTCACACAATTAGACATTCTCCACTTCTCAAGACATTAATCATCTTTTCCAGCTTCTTTTAAAAAGCTGTGGTGTCCTCCCATCCCACCTTCTCCCGTGGCTAACAAGGAGGACTGACAAATTATCACACAGGACTCCCTCTGCTCTTTGGATTTCTTTGTCACTTACCCAATACCAGGAGTCTGCCAAATGGAATTTAGTTATCCCAGGCTGAATTAATGAAGGTATAGGACCCAGAACCTGGGAGGTAGACTTGGATCAGTCCTCATCGGGAAAGAACATTCAGTTCTGGGAGGAAGGTTGCCAAAGGCAGCCAGTTCATAGGAGACTGTCCAGAGCGAGAGGCCCAGAGCCAAGATGTATGAGTAACATTGAAAGAATTGGGGTTGTCTGGCCTGAAGCAGAGATGACTCAGGAGGAGGTGGCTCCCAAACACGGCTGCAGGGACTGGAGGGGAACCCTTCAGGATCCCGGTCTCCTGCCACTCCAGAATTCCTTCCTCTGCCATCCACAGGACCTCTGATACTCCCCGAGTGCCCCCCTGAGTTCCCCCACCCACTCCCTCTCTCCTTACTAAACTCTCAGCAACTTTCCTCTCTCCTCAAACCTACCATCCTGCTCTCTCTCCTCACATTTTTGCCAATGACTGTTCCTCTTTTCCTGAGAAAATCGAGGCTCTACACGACCAACTAATTAGTATCTGACCTCATCTCTTCCTCCTTCCTATGGTCTTATGGAAAAGAGACTGGACTCCCTCCAAGGTGATTTCTTCCACCCAGATTCGGGTTCATCCATCAACCTCATGCCTATTCTTTCATCTCCCACTCTGCTGGCTCTTTCTTCTTCTCCTATACAGAAGGCCAGGCCTCAGACATAAGCTCAACCAAATCTTCATTCCTTACCAGGGTGCCTGAGGCGCATAGTCCATCGAGCGTACAATTCTTGGTTTTGGCTCAGGTCACGATCACAGGGTCGTGAGATTGAGCGCTGTGGTGGGAAGTCTGCTTGAAGTTCCTTCCCTCTGCCCTTCTTGCTCATGCTCTCTCTATATATATCTCAAATAGATAAATAAATCTTAAAAACAAAAACAAAAAACTTCACGTCATACCACAGTCTGCCAGTGCTATTGAAGACACTGTCCACTATTAAGTTGAACCATATGAAATTGCCTTTTTTCTGGCAACAACTTTATTTTTTTTAAAGGTTTGTATTTATTGAGGCACCTGGGTGGCTCAGTTGGTTAAGCGACTGCCTTCAGCTCAGGTCATGATCCCGGAGACCCGGGATCGAGTCGCACATCGGGCTCTCTGCTCAGCCGGAAGCCTGCTTCTCCCTCTCTCACTCCCCCTGCTTGTGTTCCCTCTCTGGCTGTGTTTCTCTCTGTCAAATAAATAAAATCCTTTAAAAAAAAAGGATTTGTATTTATTTGTCAGAGAGATAGAGAGCACAAGCAGGCAGAGGCAGAGGGAGAAGCAGGCTCCCTGCTGAGAAAGGAGTTCGATATGGCACTCGATCCCAGAGTCCTGGGATCATGAGCTGAGCCAAAGGCAACCGCTTCACCAACTGAGCCACCCATGCATCCCTGGCAACAACTTTATTGAGATATAATTCATATGCCCTACAATTTGTACATTCAAAGTGTACAACTTGGGGACCTGGGTGGCTCAGTTGGTTAAGCAACTGCTTTCGGCTCAGGTCATGATCCTGGAGACCTGGGATCAAGCCCCACATCCGGCCTCCTGCTCGGCGGGAAGCCTGCTTCTCCCTTTCTCAGTCCCTCTGCATGTGTTCCCTCTCTAGCTGTGTTTCTCTCTGTCAAATAAATAAATAAAAATCTTAAAAAAAAAAAAAAAACACCAAAGTGTACAACTTATGGACAGCTGTAACTAATATAACATTATGTGTCCACTATACTACAATTAAAAAAACGAAAGCCTGCTATTCAGAGGTTTCTAGTACATAGAGTTGTGCAACAATCACAGCCAATTTTAGAACATTTTTATCACCCCCCAAAGAAACCCCAATATCCTTTAACTGTCACCTCCCAGACCCCCAACTCTTCACCCATACTCTAGGCAACCACTAATTTACTCATGTCTCTGTGGATTTGCTTATTCTGAACATTTCATATAAATGGAGTCACATAATATGTGATATTTTTTTTCTGCCTGCCTTCTTTCCCCTAGCGTAATGTTTTCAAGATTCATTCATGTTGTAGTGTATGTCAGTAATTCCCACACACCCCCCCCTTTTTTAAAGATTTCTTTATTTGAGAGAGGGAGAGAGCACAAGCAGGGGGAGGGGGAGGGAGACGGGGAGAGGGAGAAGCAGATTCCCTACTGAGCAGGAAGCCTGACATGGGGCTCAATCCCAGGATCCTGAAATCATAGCCTGAGCCAAAGGCAGACACTTACTAACTGAGCCACCCAGGCATCCCCAGGACTTCATCCTTTTTATGGCCAAATAATATTTCATTGAATACTCCATTTATTTAAGCACTCATCGGTTGATAGACATTTGGGATATTTCTACTTCTTGACTATTATGAACAGAACAGCTGAATACATTTATGCAAAGTTCTTGTGTGGATAAATGTTTTCATTTCTCTTGGGTAGATACTTAGACATGGAGTTGATGGATCTGTATGGTAACCATGTTTAACTTTTTGAGGAACTGCTACATTGTTTTTCAAAGTGGCTGCACCATTTTATGTTTCCATCAACAGTATATAAGTGTATATAAGTGTTCCAACTTCTTCACATTCTTACCAGTCCTTGTTATTATCTGTCTTTTTGATTACAACAATCCTAGTATGATGAGTGATATCTCATTGTGGCCTTGATTTATGTTTCCCTAGTGACTAATGACGTTGAACAAATTTTCATGTGCTATTGACCATTTGTATATCTGTCCATACTGATCCTTTGTGCATTTCTTTTTTTAGAAAGATTTTATTTATTTGACAGAGAGAAACACAGCCAGAGACGGAACACAAGCAGGGGGAGTGAGAAAGGGAGAAGCAGGCCTCCCGCTGATCAGGGAGCCCGATGTGGGGCTCTATCCTGGGTCTCCGGGATCATGATCTGAGCCAAAGGCAGTCGCCCAACCAACTGAGCCACCCAGGCGCCCCCCTCTGTGCATTTCTTATTTGGATTATGTGTCTTCTTATTTTTGAGTTATGAATGTTCCTTATATTTAATTTCTAGATACAAGTCCCTCGTCAAACATAGGAGTTGCAAGGGTTGTCTTTTCAATTTCTTGATAGTGCCCTTGGATGCACCAAAGATTCTAATTTTGATGAAGTCCAACTGATTTGTATAATTAATCTATTTTGTTGTGTTGCTTGTGCTTTTGGTGTCATATCTAAGGAACCCTTGCCAAATCTGAGATCATAAAGATTTACTCCTATATTTTCTTATAAGAGTTTTGCAGTTTTTAGCCCTTTCATTGAGGTCTTTGATTCATCAGGAGTTAAGGTTTGTATGTCGTGTGAGATATGGATCAAGCTTTATCCTTTCACATTTGTGTGTGTGTATGTTTTAAGATTTAATTTATTTATTTGACAGAGAGAAAGAGACAGAAAGAAAGGGAACAGAAGCAGGGGGAGTGGAAGAGGGAGAAGCATTCTTTCTGCCCCGCAGGGAGCCCGATGGCTGACAGCTGACCTTTAACAACTGAGAAGTCCAGGCACCACCATTCTTTCACATTTGAATATACTG
Organism: Spilogale gracilis; assembly: GCA_004023965.1. Lineage (NCBI taxonomy): Eukaryota > Metazoa > Chordata > Mammalia > Carnivora > Mephitidae > Spilogale > Spilogale gracilis. The sequence continues at coordinate 5,285 of PITA01035899.1, read as the reverse complement.
TTGTCCTAGCACCATTCGTTGAAATGACTACTCAGGGGCGCCTGGGTGGCTCAGTTGGTTGGGCGACTGCCTTCGGCTCAGGTCATGATCCCGGAGACCCGGGATCCCTGGGAGACCCGGGATCGAGCCCCACATCGGGTTCCCTGCTCGGCAGGAAGCCTGCTTCTCCCTCTCTCACTCCCCTTGCTTGTGTCCCCTCTCTGGCTGTGTTTCTCTCTGTCAAATAAATAAAATCTTAAAAAAAAAAAAAGATTAAAAAAAAAAAAAGAAATGACTACTCATTTCCCCATTGAATTGTTTTAACATCCTTGTTGAAAATCAATTGATCAGGGATGCCTGGGTGGCTTAGTCTGTTAAGCGTCTGCCTTCCGCTCAGGTCAGGGTCCCAGGATCTTAAGATTAAGTCCTGCATCGAACCTGCTTCTCCCTCTGCCTGTTGCACCCCCTGCTTGTGCTTTCTCTCTCTGACAAATAAATAAAAAAATAAAATCTAAAAAAATAAAAGGAAAAAAATCAATTGCTCACAAATTTGAGGGTTTATGTCTGTAATCTCAATTTTATTCCATTGATCTATGTGTCTATCCTTGCATTAGTGTCAAAATGTTTAAATTACGATGTTTTGTGGTAACTTAAAATCGAGAAATGTGAGTCTTCCAACTTTGTTCTTTTTCTAGATGCTTTTAGCTATTCTGGGTTCCTTGCATTTCCATATAAATTTCAGGATTGGCTTGTCAGTTTCTGTAAAGAATATAGCTGAGATTCCAATACAGACTGTGTTATATCGCTCGATCAAGTTGAGGAGGGTTGCCACCTTAAAAATATTGAGTCTTTTGGATGTCCTTCCATTATTTAAATCTTTTCCTTTTTTTTTTTAATCTTTTCTGATGTAATTGCTGTTTTTGTAATTCCAAAATAGTCGAATATTTACAGTTTGGTATGGTTCGACTTCATATACAGTGAAAAGAAAATCTTTCAAACTTTTCCACAAAGCCAGCATAATGTTGATATACAAATCAGAATTAATAGAACCTTAAAACCACAGTGCACCCCAACCTGTTAGCAAGGAGGGTGGTGGTTTCCTGTGAGGAGGGAAGTAAGGTTGAAGTTGGGGATCTTCTGGAGCTGGAGTTGCATGTGGGTTATTAACTTTTTTTTTTTACTTTTTTTTTTTTTAAAGGTTATTTATTTGACAGAAACACAGCCAGAGAGGGAACACAAGCAGGGGGAGTGAGAGAGGGAGAAGCAGGCCTCTCGCCGAGCAGGGAGCCCAATGTGGGGCTCGATCCTGTGTCTCCAGGATCATGACCTGAGCCGAAGGCAGCCGCTTAACCAACTGAGCCACCAGGCGTCCCGGGTTATTAACTTTTATAGCAGTTCATCCAGCTTAGAACTTTTTATTCCCATAAATACATGTCTGTTTAAGATTTTATTTATTTGAGAGAGAGCGAGCACTTTTGCTTGCGCACAAGCAAGGGGGAGTGGGAGATGGAGAAGCAGGCTTCCCGCTGAGCAGGGAGCCTGACATGGGGCTCAATCCCAGGACCCTGAGATCATGACCTGAGCCAAAGGCAGAGGCTTAACTGACTGAGCCAGCCAGACACCTCCCATTGATTGTTTTATAAAGGAGGGGACAGAGACAGAGAAAAGCTAAGAAAGCTGCCAAGTGGGCAGTTGGGAGATCTAGAACTTGAACCAGACAGTGTGACCCTCAAATTCTTTGTCACACAGACTTTTTTTTCTTAAGGTTTTATTTATTTGTCAGATAGAGCACAAGCAGGGGGCGTGGCAGACAGAGGCAGAAGGAAAGGTAGGCTCCCCGCTGAGCAGGGAGCCGGATGCAGGATTAGGTCCCAGGACCCTGGGATCATGACCAGAGCTGAAGGCAAACACTTAACTGGCTGAGCCACCCAGGTGTCCCTGTCGCACAGACTCTTTATTGATATTAGAGGAATCCTTAGTATTGGCTACAGGAGAATGACCATCTGACCCTTCTTAGGGACAAAACAGTATTTTAAAAATGTCAGCATCCATTATTGTCATGATAAAATTTCAGGTTTAAAATTCATCATGTTTAAAGAGAGGATGCTAGGAGCATTTTCCATTAAAGCTGGCAACCAGGTAAAAGGAATATAGTGCCACTATTGTTTAACATTATTCTAGATGTAACAAGATTAAAAAATAAGAAGTTTGCGGGCTCCTGGGTGGCTCAGTGGGTTAAAGCCTCCGCCTTCAGCTCAGGTCATGATCTCAGGGTCCTGGGATCGAGGCCCCCATCGGACTCTCTGCTCAGCAGGGAGCCTGCTTTCTCAGCTCTCTCTGCCTAGTAATGATCTCTCTCTCTGTCAAATAAATAAATAAAATCTTAAAAAAAAAAGAAGTTTGAGAATTCCAATGTAGAGACAATCTGATAGTTATTTTTAAGTAATAAAATTGTGTAAGTAGATAATCCAAGAGTACTAATTGAAAGTCACTTATAAATGGTTAGTTTAGTCAGAAAGATAGTTGGTTATAAAATGAATACCCCAAATCAACAGCATTTCTATGTTTCAGAAAAATGTTAGAAAAAAAAAGAAAGACAAAGTACTGTACTTAAAAAAATGCCAACACCAACTATTACCACATGAGCAACAACAAAAATGAAGGAAAATGAAAGAAGAAACGAATGAAAAATATACCCTGTTCACCAATAAGAAGATTTGATGGTGTGAAGTTGCATATTTTCACTACACTAAACTTTACATTAATTTTATATCAATAAAAAGGACATTATGAGGGTTTTTTTGGAAGTTGACTCACTGAGTCTAAAGTTCAAATGGAAAAATAAACAGGTGAGACTAGCCAGGAAAATTCTGAAAAAGGAAAGTAATAAAGAAGGATTAACCCTAGTAGGTATCAAGCATACTATAAAGCTGTGTTTATGAAAAAAGTTTGATACTTGTACATGAAGAGAAAGGCAAATTAACAAAACAGATCAGAATCTAGAAATCAACCCAAATATATTTAAGAAGCTGGTATATAGTAAAGCCGTTTTTGAATCAGGGAGGAGGGCACGTGGTGGCTCAGTCAGTTAGACGTCCAACTCTCGAATTTGGCTCAGGTCATGATCTCAGGATTGTGAGCTTGAGCCCCACACAGGACTTCATGCTGGGCGTGGAGGTTCTCTTTCTCCCCCTTCCTCTGCCTCTCTACCCCAGGCACACACGCATGTATACACACTCTCTGGCTAAAAAAAAATTTTTAAATAGCTGCACAGTATAAAAATAGCACAGGCTAGGGGAGCCTGGGTGGCTCAGTCCTTAAGTGCCTGCCTTTAGTTCTGGTCATGATCTGAGGGTCCTGGGAGTAAGCCCCGTGTCAGGTTCTCTGTTCAGTCTATTTCTTCTTCTCCCTCTCCCTCTCCTTCTGCCGCTTCCCCTTGCTCCTACTCTCTCTCTCAAATAAACAAATAAAATCTTTTAAAAAATAACATAGACTATGGGCGCCTGGGTGGCTCAGAGGGTTAAGCCTCTGCCTTCGGCTCAGGTCATGATCTCAGGGTCCTGGCATCAAGGCCTGCATTGGGCTTTCCACTCAGCGGGGAGCCTGTTTCCTCCTCTCTCTGCCTGCCTCTCCCTACTTGTGATCTCTCTCTCTCTCTGACAAGTAAATAATCTTTATAAACAAACAAACAAACAAACAAACAAATAAATAAATAACATAGACTAAGTTAAAAGGTAGGTAGCAAGCTAGAAAAAAAGGATTTTAAAATCCTGACAATAGATTGAAAAAGCCAATGTCCTCAATACGCAAAGAGCTCTTATAAATAAAAAGAAAAATAGGAATAGCTTTAAAATTGGACAAAGAATATAAAAATGTGGCTCAAAAAAATAAAAAGAAATACAAATTGCTTATAAACAGAATGTTTCTCAACCTCATTAGTGACTCAATAAATATAATTTAAATGAGATAACAGCTTGGCAAAGACACAGGTGTTTCATAGTGCCCCAAATGAGTAATGCTTTCATAAATTGCTTGGCGAGAGTATAAATTGGCACAATCTTTTTGAAAGGCAGTTTGGTAATATTTATTATATTTTAAATGGTCATATCCTTTGACCCAACTAGTGTACTTCTATGAATCTATACCCCAGAGATCTCAGTAATGTAAACAAAGGTGTAAATAGAATAATTTTCTTTAACCATCACAAACTAACAGAAAAGTTGGAAGTACAGAAAAAGAACTTTTTTTCTGGGACTAACTACTGATACAATCTGGAAATGGACCCAAATACATGTCTAATCACCCTGGAACAAGTTATATTTCCTACAAGCTAGGAAATTCTCCTCAACACAATCACTGAACCTAGGAAATTAACATTGATGTTAATCTAATCCTGAGACTCCTTTTAAACCCATAATTACCTTAATAATGTCTTTTTTTTTTTTTTAGATTTTATTTATTTGACAGAGAGAAGCACAGCTAGAAAGGGAACACAAGCATGGGGAGTGTGAGAGGGAGAAGCAGGCTCCCGCCCCCCCCAAAGCAAGGAGCCCGATGGGGGGGGCTCAATCCTGGGACTCCAGGATCATGACCTGAGCTGAAGGCAGACGCTTAATGACTGAGTCACCCAGCCGCCCCATTTTTTTAAAAAATATTTTTATTTATTTATTGGACAGAGAGAAACACAGCAAGAGAGGGAACACAAGCAGAGGGACTGAGAGAGGGAGAAGCAGGCCTCCTGCTGAGCAGGAAGCCTGATGTGGGGCTTGATCCCGGGTCTCCGGGATCATGACCTGAGCCAAAAGCTGTCACTTAACCAACTGAGCCACCCAGGCGCCCCCCCCTTTTTTTTTAAAGATAATGTTGTTTTTTTTTTAAGATTTTATTTATTTATTTGACAGAGAGAGTGACCACAAACAGGCAGAGAGGCAGGCAGAGAGAGAGGAGGAAACAGGCCCCCTGTGAGCAGAGAGCCTGATGTGGGCCTCAATCCCTGAGATCAAGACCTGAGCCGAAGGCAGAGGCTTTAACCCACTGAGCCACCCAGGCGCCCCCCCCCCCATTTTTTAAAAAGATTTATTTATTTATTTTTGACACAGAGAGACACAACGAGAGAGGGAACACAAGCGGAGAATGAGAAGGAGAAGCAGGCTTCTTGCAGGAAGCCTGATGTTCCAGGACCCCAGGATCAGGCCTGAGCCTAAGGCAGATACTTAACACCTGAGCCGCCCAAGCGCCCATTAATAGTCTTCTTAGCAAAGGGATCGAAGTGAGATTCCCAGCATTGTTTTTTGTTGTTATTTTTT
>PITA01035898.1:0-10050 GCA_004023965.1 Spilogale gracilis | reverse complement strand
AGAAAGAAAGAAAGAAAGAAAGAAAGAAAGAAAGAAAGAAAGAAAGGTGAATTTAGGCTTGCTATCACAAGAAAACCGAAGTGATTTATAAGTACTGATTTTTTCTTTTATTTTTTACTTTTATTTTTTAATTAAAATATAATGTATTATCTGTTATAAGTATTTATTTTTGATGAATGCATGGAATCATAGGTATAGAAAGGACAGCTCACAATTTGTCTGTCTTCCTCATTAGATTCTGGGGAACCTATTTTATTGTTCTTGTCTAAGTCTAACACTTCAGTAAGATTGAAACTTATACTACCGAATGCGCTCAGTTCACAGTACCTCTAAGCAACGCATAGGGTGGTGCAGGTGTCAGCAAATGTTCCTTTTTCAGTTTCTTAATTTTTTATTTTGAGATAACTGTAGATTCGCATGCAGTAATAAGTAATTTTAAAAGACACTTAGCACAGTGCCTGCACACAGAAACCCATCCAAGAAGTGTTAGCTATTAGATAACTAGAAAAAAGGAAAAGAGCATTCAAAAATGGGCCTTTGAGGAAGAGCTTCTCTACAGAAGATGTACACACATAATACCTTAAATAATTTTTCAATGACCCTAGCAATGTGGGAAGCAAAGGAAGGGAGGGTGAACCAGGATGGTACCACTTCTGGCCTTGCTACTTTTTTTTTTTTTAAGATTTTATTTATTTGACAGAGACAGGGAACACAGGTAGAGGAGTAGGAAAGGGAGAAGCAGCCTTCCGGCCAAGCAGGGAGCCCAATGTGGGGCTGGATCCCAGGACCCTGAGATCATGACCTGAGCCTAAGGCACACGCTTAATGACTGAGCCACCCAGGCGCCCTCTGGTCTTGCTATGTAACTTGCTATGTGGCTTTGGCTATTGGTTTCATTTTCTCACTGGCTAAATGAACCTTAGGGCTCTGTGTATTCTGGCCTTAGCTGTCCCCTCTCTTCTCTTATCTCCTACGTCTTTTCTCTTTGGGGTTTTGCTCTAGTCATATACTGTCTGCCTTCTATTTTTTTTACAACTATGCTCTGGCTCGGGGGCCTTCACACCTGTTCTCTCAGATGGAAATGATCTTCCTCAGAAAGCCCTTCCTTGGCCACTTTTTAATACTTTATCCTTGCTTATTTTTTCTTCCTAAAACATATGTAATGATATAATAACTAATGATTGACTCATTTTGCTCTCTCCTCTACTAAAATAAGTTCCATGAAGGCAGTCTTTGTTTGCTTCACTATCATATCCAGCCCCAAGACTAGTATCAGGCATTTGCTGAATGGATAAGTGAATGTGTGTATATATGTATATGGGGTTCCTAAGCTCCTTTTTCAATTCTGGTATGATTAACTTACGGGCTTGTGGAATTGGTGACCATCTCAGAAGTTCATGTCTGAGCCTGAGGTCTAAATGGTTCTTTGGGCCCCATTTTATTTTTAAGTAATCTCTGTGCCCAGCATGGAGCTTGAGCTCATGACCTATAGATCAAGAGTCACATGCTCTGCTGACTGAGCTGGTTAGGTGCCCCTTTTGGCTCCAATTTTTGACAACTGCCTTGCCTTAATGGATCTTTAAAAATGATCTTCAAACATAACACACACATCCTAACACACAGCTACACCATGTACAAATAGACAAATATCACTTAATTCAAGAATCATTGCATGCTATGTGTGAAACACAATACATACACAATATTTCCTTGGCCTGGAGTATTAGTCCTTATGCAGTTTAATCCCAAATAACATTGGTAACTTCAACTCTAACCATACTCCATTCCAAAAAATCCTCTACTCTGACTATAGTGGATTATTGATTCTTCTCTGAGACACACAGGTAAGCTTCTGTGTCTTTGTCTTCACTGGTCTATTTGCTGGGAAGGTAGAGCTCTCCTTCATAACTGTCAAACACCTCATCTTTCACAGCTGCCAAATGTCTCATCTTTGAGGTCCAACTCAAATATCAGCTTCTATGGAGCCTTCCTTGATCTCTCTGGGAATAACTTTCCATTCCACATGCTTCCATCATAGTGATCATCATTGTAGTGTACTTCCTTACCTGTCTGTCCTCTTTAATCACTTATGGGGTTCACAGGCCTTGGTCATATGTTTGCCTTCTCCTTATTGCTAAGGACCTATTCCTTTGCCCATCACAAATATTTATCAAATTGGATGTTAACAGGGCACTACAACTAAGAACGTTTTCTGACCTTTGCTGGCAGACTTGATCAGGTAGTTCCTCCTTCCTTCTGTTCAAAAGTTAGTTTCCTTAATATTTCTACCCACAGCAAACTTCTTCTATAAACGGCCAGACAGCAGATATTTTGAACTTTGGGAATCATATGGTCTCTGCTGCAACTAGCCAACTCCACTGCTGTGCTTGAAAGCCATAGGCAATGTGTCATAGAATGGATATAGTTTAGTTCCAATAAAACTTCATTTATAAAAATAAGCAAAGAGGTTTGGCCTATGGGTTGCAGTTTGTCAACGTCTAATTTGATGGAACGAGTACAACACAGTAGAACACGTGGGTTGGAATCCCGTATTTATTATTTCCTAGTTCTAGCACAAATCCCTTAACCTCTCTGTACCTTAATTTCCTCATCTATTACTAACGCATAAGATCACTGACCTTGCAGGACTGTCATGATTATCTAGGTAAAGTATGTAATACAGTGCCTGTATTACATACAAGATAGGTACTCAACAATTTTTTTTAAGACGTATTTTAGAAAGAGGGGGAGACAGAAAGAGAATCTCAAGGACACTCCCTGCTGAGTGCAGAGCCCAACTTGGGGCTCAATCCCACGACCCTCAGTACTCAATAAATTTTATCTCTTCTTCCTCATCAGGATCTGTAAGCCATTGATAAAGATTCAGTTGTTGTCTTTAAAGAACTCAATTCTCATTCTTTTTAACAGTGAAACCTTAAGAAAAAATGTCACCAACTGTGTTCTGTATCAGGAATAATATATAACTGGTAGTCTAGACTTTATCATTTATCAGGTGTCTATCTTCTGAACTAAGGTCAATTCCATTTTCATTATATTCATATGTCAGTGCCAATATTAATAACAGTCTTTCCTATATAACTGCACTTACAAATACTATGTGAAAGGGATACAGAATTGAGTACAAAGCCAGGAAACAGAATTTTACATTAGAAATTACTTCAAACATGCATACACATACATATACCCCTATCTTTGGCAGGAAGCAAGAGGTCTTAATATTAAAATGTAGCTAATAATGAAGTCTGGCTTAAGAGCTTTGGCTTTAGTTTGCCTAACTGCATATTAAGTCAAAGTCAAATGTGGTTTTACCCTTGGGGGATTCCCAGAAGTTCATGAATACCTCCAGTTTACAGGAAAACTTATGGTATTACACAGCAGTATTATGAAAATGATCTGAGTGGAGAAAAATCTTTTAACGAAGAAAGCAACTTCTCAGTAATGGGCATTCCTGAGTTAAAAATTCAGTTTGGTGTTACGACAATATCTTAGTATGGCAGCACTCAAAATATAATGGCTACACACAAAAAAATTATTATCATGATAGTACTAAAAAACTCTATGGGGCAGTTTGGCTGCCTGAGGTTTCTCAGCAATCAAGGAAGACGAGATAATCCAACATATTCTGGCTGCTCTTGGATATGGTTTACGTCCATATAGCAGAAAAGGATGCTGCCATCAGAAAAGGCAGAAATGAACATTGCTGCCAAGGGCACCACCTGACTGCCTCTCTTTGTCAAACCAGCCAATGAACACTGAAAACAGCATGAGGTCCATAAGCAGAAAACTATCCAAACTTGGGTGATAATTACTCTACAAAACATTACTCTTACTTTTCTATTTCCTATTAAAACATAATTATCTGTAATGATTACAGAACTCAGAACTCACCACACAAGTAAATTTTTCAGACAGCTGAAATTTTTCTTAGTCAATATTCAGCTTTCATATACTTGAATTTCCAATTACGTAAATGTTAATGTGTTATACTCTTAACTTCCCCTTCACAACTACTTTTCATACTTTGAATTCAGAATTTCACATAGTGCTGAAAAACTATATTTCAGTCTCATGCTATAATGCTGTCAGCAAATAGCTTAATTTCAGCAACTTTCGCATTTCTGATTATTGAGCAGTGTGAAAGATGAAGGTTGCCTTAGAAATGTGAAAATGATAGACCCATCCCCATGAAAGTTGGCTCACTGATCCTCTGGTCCTTTTGGCTATATTGGCTATAAAGGGTGGGGGCCAGGAGTGGGCATGGAAAGGGACAAGGAAAAATACATCCCAGGTGATACCTTTTTAAAAAAATTAATTAAAACATTTTAATTGAGGTATAGTTGACAATGTTATTTTAACTTCAGGTATATGACACTGATTTCACAATTAAGCTTGCAATTAATTGTAGTTACTCTCTGTCACCATACAAGTTATTATCATATTAATGATTGTATTCCCTCTACTGTGCTTTTCATTCCTATGACTTATTTATTTTATAACTAAAAGTTTGTACCTCTTAATACTCAACTTTTAATACTCCATCTATCCTTCCCACCCCCTCTCCCTCTGGCAGCCACTTTATTCTCTGAATTTGAGATCTGTTTCTGTTTTTTGTTTTTTAGATTCCACAATGCAAGTGAAATCATATGGTATTTGTCTTTCACTTCGCATAACATCCTTTAGGTCCAAAATGGAAAGATTTTATTCTTTTTAATGGCTGAGTAATATGCATGTGCATGTGGGAGGGGAGAAGAAGAGAGGGAAGGAGAGAGAGAGAGATCACATCCTCTTTATCCATTTATCTGTCAACGAACACTTAGGTTGTTTCTATTATCTATTGTCTATTGTAAATAATGCTGCAATAAACATAGGGGTGCTTATATCTTTTTGAATTAGTGTTTTTGTTTTCCTTGGGTAAATACCCAGTAGTGGAATTACTTGATAATATAGCATCTCTATTTTTAATTTTTTGAGGAACCTGCATACTGTTATATACAGTGGTTGCATTAATTTATATTCCCATCAGTGTATTACGGTTCCTTTTTATCCACATCTTTGACAAAAGTTGTTATTTCTTGGGCTTCTTGAGATATCTGTTTTGTTCTTTCCTGCAGGTTGGAGGATAAAGGGCCTAAAAATATTTCCAGAGGTGAGCTTTGGATAGCCTAAAAATGTTAAAATTTGTAGCAGTCTCTCCTACAAATGAGAGGAAAATGGTTACAGCAGCTCCCAGGCTGGCGCAAAGCTGTAGATAAATCGGGGGGGGGGGGGATAAATTGGGTGGGGATGGAGTGACTTTCCAAGAGTTTCTTTAACCTAGCTGCTGTATCAGCAACCAAATCCTCCAGCATTCCTGGATATACACCTAGCCCAACACCCCCCTCCACACACACACCTCTATAATGTTAACTATGTAAATGCTAAATTTACTTCTAGAGGAAAGGTAAATTTTTACAAAATACCTCTAATATTCTATGGGTATTATATGTGAATATATGATAACACTGATGTATATGTTACATGCTTGTAATTTCATATATGCTGGAGAGATCATCCCAATTGGGAAAAGCTGCAAAGAAAAAAATGGTAATGGAACAACATTTCTTTGCTTTTTTGCTGCTGCTGAGTAGATCAAATTTAAACTCTTAGAATATTAGGAACAGACTAAATCTCCATAACTAATGATTTTGCCTATTGTAAGCTCTGCAGAAAAGAAGACAACATAAAAGGAGAAGAAATCTCTAGATGTAGGTACAATTTTGGAGTTTTAAAAAACAGCTTTTACTTACTAATGAGCTCTTATAAAATGAAATTTCTGATCCTTAGAGGCTGATGATTTTTCAAACTGAGGTACATATTTTTGAGTGGGTCAATTTGGACTCTAAAAAGATAAAATGGCTTTAAGAAAGCCTTGCCTGTTGCCTGGATTTGGAACACAGCTGTTGGGCCTTCTAGAGCCTTTCATTTGCAAAAGACTAGCTACTAGCTTTTTTGGAATTCTAAATTCACAGGCCCTAATTGTGGGCCCTGACCTTAGTAAAACTTGAGGCTGTCTGATATGGGCTGTTTTAGCTTCAGTACAAGCTCCACCGAACTAAAGCAAGCAGAGGCTCAATGAACAGAAAACTCAGACTTTAGGAGTGCTGCAGATTTAGGACAACCCTCTGTGGGGCCCTAAACTATGAAAATATCAATGGATGAGAGTTGGACTGTCTGGGTCACATCCACATGCCCACAATAAGCATCTTATTCTCTGATGGGACCATCTAAAATTAGGCTACTAATCGGCTCTATATTCCTGCTGCAGAGGCTAACTGCATTCCTAACTTGTCATTCCTGCCAAAAGCTGCAAGTTGGAGGAGGGCACATCACAAGGAGTGTGACCCCCACCACTCAGTACTGACAGAATGGATCTGGATTTCCTCTGGGAGATGGCCCACTGCTGTTGACTTTTGTTCAAGCTTCCAAATTAGGTATAATTTACAACAATGAACTAATATTCTGACTCTAATTCCATCACCTTTCTCCTGGTAGACACGCCTCAGTGAGGCACTCTGATTATAAATACAGCTGCCCAGAAAAAGGGATTGATCTTTTCTAGGCTGCTCACTAATTAATGAGCCAGGACAAAAGAGAAGAAAAGTTATATTATCGATTTAGAAAAATTCTGAAAAGTCAGGATTTAATCCTGACAATTCCTAAATATAGTATGTCTTTCTGGTCAAATTATATAAAAATGCTTTTCTATAAAAATGTTTTTGTCCTTCTTGTAGCCATTCCTTGTGGATAAAAGAGAACAGGGAATGATTAAAAAAATATAAAGTTAAGATTATAAAATGAGATACACTGATTTTGTAACAGAAGAGACAAAACAAAACTCTGCATCTGGGGAGGCATGGGATAGAGTAGCGTATCAATGATCTATGTCTCTCGGAACTATACTTGGAGGTGTTCTCTTTCTGAAGGAGGCTGCCTTTCCAAAAGGCTGTGAGCACTCTGAATTCAAACTGACTGCTGAGCTATGATCATACCCAACAGTCCTGACAACAAGAAAGCAAAGGGTACCCTACTACCTCCTCCACTTTCCATGTAGAACATCTTTAGATGTGGTCCATACTTATGAGGCAGATAAACTGATGTCATGGTCAAGCAAATCTGTTTGAAACTGTCTGCCTTCAGGCAGGCCTGAGAACAAATAATGGACCGAATTAACTGGACTGGTCGGGGAACCTTACGGGGAAAGTCCAGAGAGTAGGCGGTCACATTAGGGGGTCTGTATTGCCTAAAAATGTCCTGCTGGGACTATCCTAACAACTGTGAATTTTCTGTCTCTCAGGGTCTTAAATACGGCCTCTAGAATTGTACTTCTTTTTGTGTATGCTGACTCAATTGAGGACACTGCTTCAGCACTAAAAGGCATTTAGGTCACGTCAACTTATCAGTCAGATTTGTGCTGTATCTTAATTGATGCCTTGGGCTAGATAAAAAAGAAACTTAAACACAAAAACTTAAGGAGAAGCCATCTAGCTTTCTAAGACAGACTTTTCTGGTTAATTAAATTTATCAATTAGAGGTTCAGCCTAAATTCTGAACATCTTAAAAGCATAGGTATCAAGATACCTTGGCCAAGTGCCAAATGGATGGGCTGTGTAAAAAACATTAACACAGCAGGCTTGAGACCACTATCCTTAGAAAGGCCTGCTTGCAAGGAACAGCCCTTGGCAGGTGTCTTGAAACTTAGATTTTTTTTTTTTTTAAAGATTTTATTTATTTATTTATTTGACAGAGAGAAACACAGGAAGAGAAGGAACACAAGCAAGGGGAGAGAGAGAGGGAGAAGCAGGTTTGAGGGAGAAGCAGGCTTCCCGCCGAGCAGGCAGCCCGATGTGGGACTCGATCCCGGGTCTCCGGGATCATGACCTGAGCGGAAGGCAGTCGCTTAACCAACTGAGCCACCCAGGCGCCCCTTGAAACTTAGATTTAATGAGCCTTCGCACCATTCCTTAACCAATAGGAGTGGTTCAGTGTGCTAAATTGTTTCTACAAACATTGTAGTATATGCTTAACACTTACTTTTCTTCTGGGAGTCTGGAAATTTGATAAATGCTAGGTCAACAATGTGACCAGTCTTCAGTAAAACCTTGGGCACTGAGTCTCTAGTGAACTTTCTTAATAGACAGCATTTCATACATGTCACAATTTGATCCTGGAAAAATTAGGTGTATCGTGTTTAACTCTATCTTGGAAACTTGCCCCATGCATCTTTCTCTTTGTTGATTTTGCTTTGAATCTTTTTTCTATAATAATCTTAACTGTGAGGACAACTTAGTCTTGTGAGTCCCTCTAGCATATCACTAAACCTATATGCTGACTGAGACCCCTGATGCACTTATCTTATATCAAAAAAGCTTTTAAAATATTTTAACATTTGAAAATCAGTTAATGTAATCCATCACAGAAAAAAAAAGAAAAATCACATGGTATCAACAGATGCAGAAAAAGCATGTGACAAAACCCAACACTAGTTCATGATAAAAACCCTTAGAGGAATAGAGGTGAACTATCTCAGCCTGATAAAGAACATCTACAAAAATGTACAACTAAAATCATACTTAATGGTGAGAAACTTGAAACTTTTCCACTAAAAACAGGTACTTTCAATATCATACTGGAGGTTCTAGCTAATGCAAACAAGACAAGGAAATCAACAGTATATAGATTGTGAAGAAAGAAAATTATCTTCACTGATAGGTAACATGATCATTAATGCAGAAAATCCAAAAAATGAACAGAAACCTATGGGAACCAATAAGCAAATATAGCAATGTTGCAGGATACAAGTTAATATACAAAAGTCAACTGCTGGGATTCTGGGGGCTCTGTCAATTGAGCATCCAACTCTTGATTTCAGCTGAGATCATGATCTCAGGGTCATGAGACTGAGCCCTGTATTGAGCTCCATGCTGATCGTGGAGACTGTTTAAGGTTCTTTCTCTCCCTCTCCCATGTGCATGTGTGCAATTTCTCTCTCTCTCTCTCTCTCAAAAAAAAGTCAATTACTTTCCTGTATACCAGCAGTGAACAAGTAAAATTTGAAATAAAAATACTATTTACATAACCATCCAAAAATATGAAATTTTTAGATATAAATCTAACAAAATATGTACAAGACCTACCTGAGGAAAACTACAAAACTCTGATGAATAAAATCAAAGAAAAAATAAAAAACAATGAGATATTTCATATTCATGGATAGGAAGACTCAATATTGTCAAGATGTCATTCTTCCCAACTTGACTTATAAAACTCAATTCAGTTTCAATCAAAATCCCAACAAGTTATTCTGTGGATGCTGACAAAACAATTCTGAAGTTTACATGGAGAGGTAAAAGACCAGAGTTGCCAACACAACAGTAAAGGAGAAGAAAAGTTGGAGGACTGATGCTACCCAACTTCAAGATTTACTATGAAGCTATAGTAATCAAAACAGTGTGGTACTGATGAAAGAAGAAACAAATAGTTCAACAGAAGAGAACTACAAATAGACCCACATTAGTATAGTCAAATGATCTTTGACACACAAAGATAATACAATGGAGCAAAGACAGTCTCTTCGGAGGGTCAAGATGGCGGAAGGCCAGGTGACCACATTTCAGGGAGTTCCCTGAAGAGAGCTGAATTCCAACAAAAAAACCACTACAAGACCACCGTGAACACCCATGAAACCAGCCTGAAATGTGATATTTCCCACTCCTGGACCACCACGAGAGACAAAGAACATCGGCAAAAAGGTAGAAAAAAATTGGAGGGTCTGGAGGCTTGCCCCCAGAGACAGGGGAGTGGGGGAGGAAGCCCGCAGAGCTAAACCATTGAAAACAAATACCCGAAAACGAAAGTGCTCTGTGAGTGAGACATAACAGCAGATTACGGCCTGAATCGGGGCTAGAAAGAAGCTAAACACAGCTAAGCCCAGGGCAAGGCAAAACTTTTTAAAATCTTTTATTTTCTTTCTTTTCCCGCTGCCCGGACTCCC
>PITA01035897.1:0-10050 GCA_004023965.1 Spilogale gracilis | reverse complement strand
TTTAGTGATTCAGAGATGAGTTGATGGGATAAGATTATAAAGCCTTCTTTGGATTTTATTTAAAGAGCAATGGAGAGATAAGTGGATGACGATGTATAGTAAAGAATTTGGCCTTGCCCAAAGAGAGGTCGAGCCTTTGTCCCTGGCTCCTGGGAGGCAAGCTCTAAACCCTGGAATTTCTGGAGTAATAGTCGTATTACATATGGTGAGACCCTTGGACTATGTGGTATCAGCCTGACCTCCAGTCCAACCAATCAATAAGTCTCAATAAAAACTCTGGACACTGAAGCTCAGGAGAGGTTCTTGGGCTGGAACACTCTATATGTATTACCACACATCAGTCCTGGGGAGGGGAGTTTCACATTTGAAACTCTCTTAGATTGTGCCTAGGAATGTCTTCCTTTGGCTCAAATTTGTATCTTTTCCCTAAAAGAAACAATATCCACTAGTATAATAGCTTTTAGGGAGTTCTGTGAGTCGTTCTAGTGAATTATCAAATCTGAGGGTGGTTTTGAGAAGCCCCTAAACTTACAGTTGATGGCAGAAGGGAGGAAGGGAGGTCTTGTGTGGACTCTTCTCTCTTTGTAGTTGGACCCTAACTCCTTTCAGCTGGGGTCAGAAGTCTTAGGCAGACCTGGAGGTCTTGAGGACTTGCCTTTAACCTCACAATTTGACTAACTCTGGGAAAAGAGTAAAAATATTTAAGTAGTAGGTAACAATTACACAATCTACATGATCTAGATTCTAGAGAAATCACTTTGACTATACTGGGGAGACTATATCAGAGAAGAGTAAGACTGGCAAAAGATGACAATGACAGTGGGAATGGAGAAGGACATATCTGTGAGATCTTTACAACACAAAATTGATTGAACGTGAGGGGTGAGAGAAGAGAGATCAGGAATGGACCTACCAGAAAGAGAATCGGGTTTTAGTTTTGCTTATCTTGGGGAGGCAAGAAGAAGTTGGAAGACTGAATTGGGTGCTGAAGAGTTTGAGAGGCCTTTTAGACATTTAGGTAAAGCTGTTCCATTAGCAGTCAAAGCAGAGATGGAGATAGAGTTGGGAACCATTAGTATAATAACAAATAACCAAAGTCATGGGAGAAATTGATATTGACTACAAACAAATAAGTTACCAGAGTGGAAAAGGGTAAGGATGAAATATCAATAATAAAGGGACAGTTAGAGTACTAAAAATTCACAGAAAAGCAGCAGTCTGAGAGGCAGGAATAAAACCTGAAAACTATGGTTAACGATAAAGGCTTGAAATTTGTTTTCTTCTTTTTGCTAATGAAAATTTTCTCCATTTCTTATAGTGAACATTTATTACTTAATAAGAAAAAGGTGCAGTTTTAAATGAATAATATTTTAAAACTTGCATACATGTATTTTTCCTATTTATATATGTTAAAGTGAGACAGCGTTTAATCATTTTCTGACCTATCTCAAACTTATTAATGATTCATGTAATTCAATATAACTGAATTATTAGTATCTAAAAGCAAGGATTTTCTTTTCCAAGCAATTTTAAAAGTGCCTCCCACCCCTCATTACTTTCTGGAACTACTTAACTTCACCAGGCTGCTGGAATATCTGACTCCCCGTCAAGAAGACCAACAAAGACTAAATTAAAAACTGAGGAAACAATTGCTCTAAAAATGTAATGACATAGGGCTCTAGTAAAGACATCAGTGTATGTGCTTCTTCTGGATTAAAACAAATAGATATCCCCAGTATAGTGTAGACAAATAAAATACACTGTACTAACCCATGTAATCTATGCATGTAGCCTCATACATCTGCTATAAGATCAATTATAAACTTTATTTGCAAATTATAGCAAAGCTATAAAATATTCATTTCTACCTTTACAAAGAGATTCTTTTGTTAACCTCAGAAATCCTAATACTATGTCACTAGAAAATATTTATTTTAATCTCTTGGGGGACTTTTAAGCTTAAAGTAAAACAGATCCTTTTATACTAGCAGCTGAAGGTTCTAAATCATTGGAATTTATTGACAATAGATCAATTCAGTAAAACAGCTCTAAAATACTGCATGCATTTATTATTGATTCTTAACGTTTAATAAACTGGAAAAAATGTTTAAATGGTCTGTAAGAAGGTATTTATAGTCCACAACAGAGGTCTTTCTCATCCAAGGAGATTTTTGCTGTTTTCAGATTGTTGTTCTTATTATTTCAAAATGTTACATGTTGTTTTTATCTAGTAGAGAAATATCTAAGTATATATTTACCATTTTGAATACAAAATCTTTATTCCAAATACTACTCTAAAAAATTAAGTTGTTAATTATAACTACATCTTGTCTATTTAAACCGATCCCTTACTTTCCTAAGTGATTCCTTATCTCAAATTAATTATTAAATTAAATTAATTTTAAATTAAAATTAATTAATTAATTTTATTATTAAATTAAATTAAAAATTTGAGTTTACCAAAATGAAGACTGTTAAATATATCTGCTGTTCCTGTTATAAAATTCTTGAGAGGGAAAATATTGAGAAAAACATTCACTATGTTTTAATTTTCAACCAGTGTATACATAAGACAGTAATCAGAAGAGAAGCACCTTCACCTCTTCAGAGAAATCTGTTTGTTTAGCAGCTCCATATTGTATATTTCTAAAATCCTGACAGAAAACAAACACTAGAGACTTATAAAACTGGTATTAAATGCAGTGTTATTTTCTTCTTACACTAGTACCAATTACCAAATTGGTGAATCTATAGTTCAGGTAGCTCTCTATTTAAGAATGTCAGCACCCTTTGACAAGCATGAGAGAGTTTTTTAAAGTATATTATAAATTCCCCAAATGAAGAATGAGTGGTTATCTGAGAAAATATTTTGGGGAAAAAAAAATCACCTTCCCCAAATAAGCAATTTCAACATATTTCTAATCAGAATTATTTCAAAATATTTCCTAGGAAATTTGAGGACCTATCATTTCAAATATGTAAAGGAGAATTTACAAATATGTAAAGGAGAATTTTGTACTTCAGAGATTATTTTGAGAAATATCAGAATTACTTGTACAAAATTTGTCATTTCTGAATTTAGATCCACTTTCTCAACTGTAAAATAAAGTGCTTAGACAGAAAACTGATCCACCTCTACAGTGTCTTCCAGTATTGACTCTGGTGACTGATATGATTTTTTTATAAATAAAAAATAATTAAGTGTTAATTTAAAAGTATATGTTTTACACAATGAAGATTTTGGGTTTTTTAATCTGTTAAGGATCTTAAAGATACTTTACATAAACAAGCCAGCCATTTTATATCTGAATAAAAATAGGTTAATAGCTTTTGTACAAAACACTGCAAATATGATGAAATCTCTGATTTAGGGTGAAATAATATTTTCTAACTTTGCTAGTTTTCCTTCAAATCCAAACTTCTGTTCTCAAATGGTCATTTTATCATTTGAATATTTTTTTAGTTTTATGCATATTGAAATTAATCTTTCTTTCCATATGGAAAAACACATCTACTTATCATCTTATCATCTTTATATAGATGTCATTTAAAAAAAAAAACCTTCTTGAATGGCAAGCGTTCAAGGCTGTTCTAAACTAATGACTTTTTTTTTTTAAAGATGTTATTTATTTGACAGAGAGAAACACAGCCAGAGGGGGAACACAAGCAGGGGGAGTGAGAGAGGGAGAAGCAGGCTTCCTGCCGAGCAGAGAGCTCGATGTGGGACTCGATCCTGGGTCTCCGGGATCATGACCTGAGTCGAAGGAAGTCGCTCAACCAACTGAGCCACCCAGGCCCCCCACTAATGACTCTTTTTAATGAACCTTCTCTAATGTTTAAATGTCTGTTTAACTGTCACTGCATTTGCAAAGGTAACACTGTAGAAATAGAATCAGCCTGATACTGAGATGAATTCTCCACTTTGGTAAACATTTCCATTTTAAGCAGGAAGTTTTAAGTGTCTTTAGTATTTAAAAATGATATCTCATAAGCCCTCTTCTTTGATAGTTTACAAACACCAGAAAGAAATATTCTAAAATGTTAATACTGTTTATCCCTGGTAGTGGTATAACACGCCATTTTATTTTCTATATTTCCCAGAAAGCATTGTTACTTTGGTAATCGGATAGTACTTCAAAATTAAATTTTAAATAGCTTATACGTATAGAACATCAACACAGTCCACTTCTCCAGCAGATAGGTTAAATGCTTTTCCCCTACTGGGAAGTTTCTTCTTTAACAGGAAGAATGATTTGATCAGGTGTCTGTCAGGTTGGCTCAAGACCTGACATTTACTTTCCAGGCCCTTCTTTTAAGTTAGGCTTTGAACTTAATTACAGTGAATCTCGCAGCAAACTTTGGGGGGGGGGGGCAGAGTAACACCTTTTAATACAACTATCAGCAGAATGCTAAGAGACTCTCAGGTTTACCAATATTTTCAGAGACTTGTCAGTATTCTCCTCTGTCATTTCAGAACAATTCCATTTAGAAAGAAACACAATTGTAAACCGTTTCTATTTCAAGCCCATAAAAACCAGACCTGGGATGAAAGGCAAAGCCTTGACCTTTCTATTTTAGACGTTCATCTGGGTGGCTAAGCCATCTGCTTTCTCTACCCTACCCCATCTACTTAATGGACTGAAAATACTGCACCTAATTGAAATTTTATCAAACCAGCCTGACTTTTCCACTTTAACGAATTACGACTCTGTCTTTCACCTGAAGACTCGCTCGTAAAAAAATGTGATTACCCTTCCCTCTCAATTCCTTCCCATCTCCCTCAATTATGAGTCATTAAATATCTTTAAACTAAGATACACGGCTTCCTTGGATTAAGCTATCTAAAGACCTCTTCACTTTCCACACTGAGCGCCTGAAGGAAAATCTACTCCAGTCTCTCCTCCAGTGGCTAGAAAGCCGGTATTATTATCATTGTTGTTGCGGTTACGCAGGAGGCACCTTGCCGCTCAGCCTAGGAAGGAGTCGCGTCTCTCCGCCGCCCAACAACAGGGGACTCACACTGGGAACAGACAGACCCGGGCGGGAGGAAACCTCCACGAGGAAGAAGGGAGCTGTTATGGACAGGGAGCTCGTAAGACTGGAAGAAAGGACCTTCCGAAACACGAAGGGAAAGCGGGGTTTGTGAAGTGGAGCAAGAAGTGGGCGGCGGAGGTGCACGGGCAGAAGCTGCAGGGGCTGGCGGGAGGGCGCCGGGGGCGTCTCCCCCGTAGGCAGGAGGCGCCGGGGCCGAGGCGGGCGTGGGCTGCTAATAGCGACCGCCCGAGTCCGAGCAGTTAGGGCGCTTCCAGGGGCGCGAGGCGCGGGAAAGGGGGTGAAGAGAGAAAAAGACAGCAGCTGAGGAGCCGAAAGAGCCGCGCCGAGGCCGCCGCGGCGGGGACAGCGAGCCCTCCCCCAGCCAAGCCCCGCTACTTAACTATTTGTAGAGCTGCTGCAGGCACAGGTCCAGGCTCTCGCCCTCCACCTCCTCACGAGTGATGCGCTCCGACAGCGGTCGCGGGAGCGGAGGTAGGGGCGGTAGCTGAGTCTGCGGCGGCGGCGGCGACTGCACGGCCGACTGCCCCCGGGCTACGGCCGCCTCCTCCTCCTCGCCCTCCGCCGCTGCCACCGCCTCTTCCTCCACCGCCTCCTCTTCGGGCTCCGGGTCTTGCTCCTGCTCTTGCTCCCCCTCCTCCGTCGCGGCCACAGTGGCCACCTCCTCCCCAGGGTCCTCGACCGAAGCCCCGGCCGCCTCAGCTGCTACCAGTTCGGGCTCGGGCTCCGACTCGGGCTCGGGTTCCGGCTCGGGTTCGCCGCCGCCGCACGGTCCGCGAAACTCGCCCAGGAATAGCTCCAGGAAACGCCGGTAAGTTTTCTCCTCGGGGATGCAGCCGGCCATCGTTGCTCATGCCCCGGGGCCGACCGGGAAGTGGGTGGGGGGAGGGGAGTCCAGGAAGGGGAGGGGGCAGCTATCGAGCCTCGGGCTCCCGCAAAGGCTGTTAACGGCCGCACCGGTACGAGCTATCAGCACTAGGTTGCCTGGAGAGGGCTCCCGCAGGCGTGCGCGCCGCCGAGCGCGGACGTGCGCGGCCCGGGGGCGGAGCGCGCCGCCCCCTCTCGGGTCTGGAGGGAAAGTTGGTGGCGGGCGCGCGCGCAGGGTCCAGCGGCGGCCCACCCTCCAGCCCTCCAGAGAGCTCAGCCTACGCTGCCTAGAGACTGTCGCCATAGTAACCGGCTCTAATTAAGAATTTCAGGGTCCCTCCCGTTGAGCCCGCGGAGTCGAAAAGGACACTCGACTCGCCCGCCCTGCAACTCTGCATCTTTATTGTATGGATACCCTAGCCGCAAGTGGGTAAGAGTGAACTAACACATCTCCAAGTGTAACTGTTGGTTCCCGCTTGGATTGGATTTACCTCGGTTTTCCTTATCTGTCCCCGCGTTGCCTTAGCGTAGGTATCTGTTGAAAGATACCGCAGTGTCAACACCTTTTGTTGTTGATGACACTAATTTAATAAGTAGTTTGGGAGAAAGAGGTATCACACACCTTTCAAGTGGTAGGTTCCTTTGCATATATCCTTTCACTTGATTCAGTGAAGAAAGTGGTGTTATCTTCATTTCTCAAAGACAGGAAACAAGATTAATATATATCTGCTTCAGGGTTTCAAAGCTACTCGCCATAGCATTGTAATTAGAACCCAGGTTGTCAGCCTCCAAAGCCTTCTAGAACCATTTTCCTTTACTCTTTTTTGCTTCTGCAATATGTCTCTAAGGCTTATTTTTATAGGGCTTTATAATTTACAGGTGTTTTCCTACTTTTAATCCTTACAGTAATGTCTCAAGGTAGAAGACATCATTATCATTATGATTCCATTTTATAGATGAGAAAGCTGAGCTGTAAGGATATGGTGACTTTCCTCAAGGTCACACACAAGTGATGCAACAAGGACTAAAATCCAGCTTTTCACTTCAAAGCCATTAGTTTTCCAGCATTCCAAAACATCCCTCTGTAGTCTCTACATAAAACATATTATACTTTATTACATAATATGTAGTTTTTGTACATTTTCTTTGTTCTTCTTCCCCATCCTTCAAGCCTCTCTTTCTTAGATTGAAACAAAAATGACTTTAAATGATCCTAATTTTCTTACCAAACTATACACAAACCTATTATTTTCAAGCCTTGCTGAGAGGGGTGGGAGAAGGAGAAGTTGTGTTGTTATACAGCTGTATGGATGATAGCATCATTACTGCATACTGCCATGTCCATGGCAACATATAATTCAGCGAAAATATAGTGATTCTTTCTCTACTTTGAAAAACATGTTCACAAATTATCCACCCCATCCTCTCCATTTCTTGTTTCTGGGTTTTAGTTAGATTTAGGGTCTGAAATACCATTTCTAGTTGGCTATTAATGGAAAAAGAAGGAGTCTCCCTGCCAACTGTTTTCATATAATACTGTATTCTAAATCCCTGACCTGATACTGTTATTTTAAGATTACGTGGGTTGAGCTCACTAATGTACATTATGGCATCATGTAAAATAGACATCCATTCTTTCTCCTAGTTCAAGATTAAATAATACATGACAGAAAGCATATAGTGAGTAATGCACATAAGTCCTCTATAACTATTTATTTTTGTCTCGGAGGTAAATGGAAAGACCCAATAAATAAGTCTGTTTCCAGACAAGCTAAATGTATTTATACATGTTTTGTTTAAAATATCACCAGTGTAGAACAACTTTTCTATGAGATGCCAAGAAAGCCTTTAAACTCCTCATTTGTCTTTGTTTTCAATCCACCTGTTCATTTCCATTTCAGAATGTCTAGAAAAGATAGACAAAACTTTTAAGGCTGAAAACCTAAATGTCCACAACTTTACATTCCAACAACTGCTTAAAATCTCAGAATTTGACATAATGGCATTAAGTTCAAGAGTACATAGCTGTCACCTATAACAATTCATATCAAGCTCCACCTTTCTACTTTGTAATGTAGCTGCCTCCCTCATCTAGATGACATTTATTTGTGACATTAATTTATGACTCAACTCACATATCAAAGGGAAGTGTTATATGTTGGAGAAACATTACTACTAAGAGTAAAAAAGCCCACACCTCCATATTACTATAAATGAGAGGTGTGTTTGCTTATAAAGATATTCCTTCACAAGTATGGATCCTATTGCATTCATTTGACAGAGTAGCTTTGCCAGAAGGTTGCTGACAACAGTGCTGGGATCTCAGAACAGCTGTGTAGGATGATTTTGCCATTGTCAAGAAGCCTTTTTAGTCATTATTTTGCATTCCTTTACTTTCCTTTTCAGTTCCTTTTCTCCTACACTTTCCTAATTCCCTTTCTTACTATCTATTAAAAAATAGTGAGCTATGAAAGTGTGTGTACCAAGGGTATTTAAATTTTTTGAGTTTTTTTTTTTTCTTCATAAGAATTTCTCTCCTAACCTTTAGCTCTTGGGAAAAAATATACAATGTCCTTTCATGGACATTCATGGCAATGATGATATCTATAAAATTAAAAAGAAGTTTTGAGTAGTGCCTGGGTGACTCAGTCGGTTAAGTGTCTGCCTCTGACTCTGGTCATTGTTCCCAGGGTCCTGGATGGAGCCTCGCACCAGGCTGTCTGCTCAGCCCAGAGCCTGCTTCTCTCTCTGCCCCTGCCCTCCCCCTCACTGATCCCCACTCAAGCTCGCTCTCTCTCTCTGTCTTAAATAAGGAAGTAAAATCTTAAAAAAAAAAAAAAAAGAATTGTTGAATTTGGCAGTTTCTTATCATTATGATCCAGGAATTCCCAGATATTTACCCACAAGAAATGAAAATGCACACCAAACACACATACACAGAAAACCTTGTATGTAAATGTTCTATTCATAATAGCTCAAACTTGGAAATAACCCAAATACCCGTCAACAGGTGAGTGAATAAAAAAATTGTGGTGTATACATACAATAGACTACTACTCAGTAGTAAAAACAAATTACTGATAAACACAGTGTAGATTAATCTCAAAAACATGCTGAATGAAAAAAATCCAGACACAAAAGAGTACATACTATGTGATTCTGTTTACACGAAATTCTAAAACAGGCAAAAGTAATCTATGGTGATTGCTCACAACTGAGGTAGCGTGGGAGATTCATGGCAAAGGAGTAAAAAGGAATTTGGAGGGGGTGGGGGATTAAAATGTTCTGTATTTTGACTGGGTGGTTACAGACCTATATTCATTTGCCAAAAATTATTAAAGCAGGGCACCTGGATGGCTCAGTTAGGTGACTTTATTTATTTGTTTACCTGAGAGAGTGCAGGATGGGGAGGTGGGGGTAGAGAGAGAGAGAATCCTCAAGCAGACTCCCCACTGAGCATGGAGCCCAACACAGGGCTCAATCCCAGGACCTTGAGATCATGACCTGAGTTGAAATAGAGTCAGTTGCTTAACCAACTGAGCCACCCAGGCGCCTCCGAAGTATCTGACTCTTGATCTCAGTTCAGGTCTTGATCTCAGGGTTGTGAGTTTAAGCCTCATGTTCAGCTCCATGCCTAATTAAAAATAAAATACTAAAATGTACATTTTGTGTAACTGCATTATAAATAAATTATACCTCAATGAAGTTGATTTTGAAAGTTAAACACAGGGATGCCTGGGTAACTCAGTTGGTTAAGCGTCTGCCTTCAGCACAGATCATGATCTCAGGGTCTTGGGATCAAGTCCCACATCCGGCTGCCTGCTCTTCAGCTAGCCTGCTTCTCCCTCTCCCTCTGCTGCTCCCCTGCTTGTGCTGTCTCTCTGTCAAATAAATAAATAAAATCTTTTTTAAAAAATTAATAAATAAAAGTTAAACAGAATAGGGGCACTTCAGTGGCTCAGTTGGTTAAGCATCTACCTTCGACTCAAGTCATTACCCTGGAGTCCTGGGCTCCCTGCTCAGTGGGGAGTCCTCACTCTGCTCCTCCCCTACTCGTACTCCCTCCCTCTCTCTTGCTTGCTCTCTTTCTCTCTCTCAAAAAAAAAAATCTTTAAAAAAAATTAAACAGGG
>PITA01035896.1:0-10051 GCA_004023965.1 Spilogale gracilis | reverse complement strand
CCATTTAGCTTTAATATATTTACTTATTTGATCAATCTGCCTTCATGTAACTATCCCTCACTCCAAACCTTAACACTCATGTATGTCCCCACCATGCTACCTGGGTTCTCCACACTTTATTTGGGCTCCAGAGGCGCCTCCAGACTAACCCTTCTCACCTAGCTTAGGCTCCCACATCCATGTCAGGATGCTCTTCCACGTGCACATTCTCCCCACTCTACTCAGTCTCTAACTTGGAGTCACCGTGACTCTCTTCTCTGTCCCTGACCCCTACTGTGGGGCTGCCCACCTGGCTGTGCCTCACCTATGGCTTTAGGACTGAATTTTACGGGAAGGAAAAGCAAAGGAGAGGTCAGGAGAGGACATAGAAGGGCCTGGAGGGGAGGGGAGAAATAGGAAGGATGCTGTACAGCTCCTCATACCAACTGAAATGGACAAATGGTTTTAGCCTTCCTGCCAAATCCAGCGGCCAAGCAATCACCTCTGATTCAATGTTCATTCTGTCCGGACAGTTGGGAGCTGAGGCTGGACAAAGAGAAAGCATGTTCCCTGCCCACCAGAACATCCAGCAGATGAGATGAAAACTAATCATAGAATACTAAGTGCCTCAATTGAGAGTTATAAAAAACATGTGCTCCAAAATCTGTAGAATTAAACTGTGAATATACTTTCTGAACCATGGGCAAAGGCACAGTGGATTAACTCTCACCTATGTTAACATACCACATTAGAGTTCTGAACAAGCTCCATCTACCCAACGACTCTGATAAGCAAAACAGTCACTGGCTCCCACTCATCATCGTTCTACGTATTCCCCCCTTAATGTGCACAAAATCATCAGTTAAGACTTCTGTAAAGTGATGTTGATCGATGTGCTCAGTGTGATATTTAATGTAGAAAATTCAAAATAAGACATGTGATATAAATAACATGACCAGAGCCATGACAATAATTCTCATTTTCATTTAAGTTGGTTGATAAAATTGTTGAGAAAGTTTTATTCTTGATCAGTGCTCAGGGGAACAAATAGTACTAACTGGGGGTAGTTGTGTGAACCAGACGGGCTGAGTCTACATCTCTGCCACTTACTGGTCACTTCCTTTACTCTTCACAGCAGAGAATGCTCCATACAGACAACAAAAAAAAACCTAAAGGAATGTATGGAAGCCCTAGTCATCTGTCACGGGCAGTACATGAAGGCCATCTCCATTTTGGGTTTTACTCGCAAAGGAAATTGAGGTCTCTGGTGATCGGGGATATAGTTTCTTGAAGAACAAAGGGGAAGTCCATAGGGAAAGTCAGGCTCCACTCACACTCCCATCTCTTGGCTCAGCCTTGAGAACAATGGGTTTTTCTGGTTGAATTAACCCTTGAACACTTAATTTCACTGGGATCTGCAACAGTTAAACAAGTATATGAGAACCAATAAATGAAACCCTGCCAACAAAAGAAGCAAAGAAGGCAAGATACATGAAGGGCAATAATGCATAACAAACAGATAAGTACTATTTTTAGATTCATCTATCTCTGGTTCTTTAAAATTACTCTGTAAACTGTCAAGATTGGAGAATGGAAGCATTCATCCATCACTCTTGCAACAAATATCTATTGTTACTTACTCTGTACCAGGTTGGAGACACATTCATGTTTTCTGGTGTTCCTCTTTGATTTTAATTTTAAGGATAAAGAGTAAGTGTTTACAAATTAAAACAGATTCTCAGCCATTATAGCGAACAGTTTTGAAAAGGGACAGAGTTGGTTTTCTATATGTTCACTCCTGAGTGTTTATACACATTTCATTATATGAACATCCACACTACTAAACATCCTGTCACCTCTCTCATGGAAACATCCATTCATAGTGACAGATTGGGATGGGAAGGGAGCACAGCCTGACTGGAGCCAGGCTTGCAGAAGGTGGAGACTCAGATGGTCTGCACTCTGGAAGTCCTTCACATCAGGCAGACATACTTCACACCAGATTCTCAACCCTGCTTGCCCTTGAGAATCAAGGGGACATGTTTAAAGCCACACTCTGGTTGAGTTATGTTAGAATTTTTGAGATGACCTGAGCATCAGGAATTTTCACAAACCCACTGATTCCCGTGTACAATGAGGGTTTGAGAACCTCGGGTCACCAGAGTGTCTCTATATTATAGTGGAGAAGAACATCATTCAAGAGTCACATAATGGTTATCAGTGCACAACACGGTCCCTTTCTTTTGGTGTACTTGAAAGAAATTTAAAATAGTGCTCAATCTGTGTATAATGATGTCACGTGAACTGTACTGACTACGTGACCCTTAGGGTTGGAGAGTCATATATCATGGGCATGGCACTCAGGAGCTGAAGGTCACATCCTCAAGGTCACAGATGGCTCCATATAGGTTCTCTTGTTGATAGAACAAATTACTAAGGAGCACAAATGAGTCCATTCTCTCTCTTTCTCTTTCTCTCAAATGCACACTACACACAGACACACAACACACTTCCACTCCATATCTCTTAGTTCAAAAGAAAACAGTAAAATATTCTTTTTGCAGAAAATTCTCTCTCTGACCTGTGTTTCTTTACAAGGTTTGAAGGAGAAGTTCTGCAGGACTCTGACAAGGGCAACTTTCATGTTCATGATCGCAAACCTCATCCCAATGCAGTTTCGGGGTCCAGCTCCAAAAGGCAAGTATATATAAGGATTTATGTTGTCCTTGTTCTTCTTACTGAACCTGGTTCCAAAATACACATTGGATACAAGTTAGTGAAACATGAAAACCACAAGTGGCACAATGTGCAGTTCTCAGCCAGGGGTATACTGTAAATTTGGATGGGCTGGTTACTGAAGTCCTGCTATACTTACTCAAATGTGACAATTATAAGCTACAGGTCATAGGAAAACCCTTCCCCTATGGGAGCATTCAGTTTTGTTAAAGAGATGAGACAAATTTCAAAAATATTTATCTTAAACACTGGAATTTTATGCAGGGTGGTGAGATGCTTGCCCTCTGAAAGGCAAGCAAGAAATGAGGCAGACTGAAAGAAAAGTAGGATCTTGCCTCCACTGACTGATGTTGATCTTATATCCATGGAAAAAAGAAGCAGGACAAATGCCTCCCATGATTTACATTGTTATTTCCTCCCTTCACATCCTTACCCTCCTGCTAGGACCACTCCCAACAGATTTTCAGAGGATTTACACAGGCACGTGATGCTACTCTACTATAATCATACTCACAGATATGAATAATCACTATAATTATTGAGGTTTTGTCTTATATTTTCCACAAAGCTATAAATTCCTTGAAGAATAGACTTATACTTTATTCAAAATTTGTTCCTCCATATTTATATCAAGGAAAATGTGGATTTGAGGAATGTAATAATGGCATTGTGGTGAGGTATTCTTTAAAACTCATTATATTATGGAGAACATACTGGAATGTTTATAGATGATATGTCTTGAAGTAATATGGAAAACAGATAAAGAATTGTAAGAGTGTGCATGTGTGGATGGGGCAGCAGATATGGGTTGGTGTTTCTTGGGCAAGTACTGGGCACAAATAGATTCATTTAAAGTATTTCATGGACTTGTGTCTATAGAATATGCTTGTGCGTGTGTCAAAAATTCTCCACAATAGGGGTACCTGGGTGAGACAGTTGGTTAAGCATCTGCCTTCAGCTCAAGTCATGATCCCAGGATCCTGGGATCAAGCTACATGTTGGACTTTGGGGAGCCTGCTTCTACTTCTCTCTCTGCCCTTTCCCCTACTTGTTCTCTCCCCATCCCAGTGTCTCTCTTTCTCTCTCTTTCTTTCTTTCTCTCTCTCTCTCAAATAAATAAAACCTTTAGTAAAATTATCCATAATAGGCATTTTTAATACATGGATTTCATACTGCCTGGCACAGTCCCCGATACACACAGGTAAGCACTTCCTCTTGTGAATGAATGAGTCACAGACAAGTACCAGGAGTGCTCTCTAGTTCCCATTCAAGAAGCTACAGGAGAGGGAACTGCTGAGCTTATGGGAACCATCAGGTCTCCTGGCACATAAAACAGATGACTTGAGATCTTTCAGCAAGTACTATGTGTAGATGCATTGCTAGCACTAGGGACACCATGCAACAGGACAAGGGCTCTGCCATCAGGGAGCTTAGAGGCAGGGGATAAATGTCTAGATACCTAAATGTTCATCCAGATTTTGCTCACCAATACAATAAACAGGAAAGCATGGACTTTAGCAGAATTCTAGCTGCACCCAAAGCCAGAATCTGCTCTGAATGATCCGAAGAGAAAGCTGAAGACCCCTCCACGGAGGATGTCTCAGATGGCTAGGGAGCAGATGAGCTTGCTCTGGACAAACCCCAGACACTGAGAGAGGTGGGGGCTGGCACAGGACCACAGCCACAGACAGCACAGGCCCTGTGTGCCTGTGTCCTCCTGAGGCTGTTCCTCCTGCCAGGGATGAGAACTCTCAGCTCCACAGCCTCTGCTCTCACACCACAGCTAGCAGAAACAGTGGCCCAGGGTTACAACAGTGGAATATGAGAATGTGAGGAGTAAATTCAGAGAGCTTTCTGAGAGCATAAAAAACTTAAAAGAAAAAAAGAATCATCTTCTTACAAAGAATAACGATAGAGTATATTATGGTATGCAGAATCACAAACAGAAATACGGTATGTTATTTATAACCTACTGTTACATTAAGTAGTTCCAAATATATACAATGCCATTCTAACTTTTAGTAATCTGTGTGCATAGAAAAATATCCACAAGGACGTATATCACATGATTAATAATGATATATGTGACTGGTGATGACATGAATCTTTTTTTTTTTCTCAGCTACAGTTAGCAAAATTTTGACAGTCATCATTTTGTAATTAAAAACCACTTCTGGAGTGCCTGCATAGTTCATTGGTTAAACATTTGTCTTCGGCTCATGTCATGATCCTGGACTCCCGGGATGGAGCCCTGCATTGGGCTCCCTGCTCAGCAGGAAGCCTGCTTCTCCCTCTCCCACTCCCCCTGCTTATGTTCCCTCTCTAGCTGTGTTTCTCTCTGTCAAATAAATAAATAAAATCTCAAAAAAATTACTTCTAAAAATAAAATGATGTACAAATGAATAATGCTTGTCATTTATGTGTCTAAAATATCAGAATATCCTCCAATATGAGGGTGGGTTCCCCATTCCATGGTTCCCTGTACCTTTCAGGACGGAACTCCTCAGGCTCTGGCCAGAGATCCTGGTCTCGGTGAAGAGTAAAGGCTGGCACCATCACCACTGTCCCTTTGGGAATGAACACACCACTGATTTCCACATCTTTCTTACACACCCTCTCAAGTCTACCACCGATCGGGTATAATCTCAGAGTCTCGTTCAACACCATGTCCAGATACTCCATCTGTGCAAGGGCATCATAAGTGGGTGGCGCCTGGAAGGAAAGAAACAGATTTTGATACATAGAGTTTTGGAATCAACATTGAGCTCAGTCTATACACTACTACTGATGTGTTAGGAACACCTAGGAATCATGTCTTTTGGTAAAGGGCATTTATGGACATTTTCATGTCTACCATGTCCTTTGACCTGCTCAGTGACCCACTGAACATATGTGCAATAGTAATGATGAGGGAAGACTGCTGGGACAATCCCCGAAACAGGGCCTGAAATCCTATTCAGATAGTGGTTTTTCTTCCTCGTGTGATCAAAAGAGACTGAGACTGTGACCCTTAAACTTTTTGTTGTTTTTAGCTTTTTATTTAAATTCAATTTAGTTAACATATAGTGTATTATAATTTTCAGGAGTAGAATTTAATGATTCATCAGTTGATATAACACTCAGTGCTCATTACATCACATACCCCTCTTAATGCCCATCTCCCAGTTACCCCATATCTGTCCCCACCCCTCCAGGAACCCTCTATTATATATACTTAATAGTCTCTTATGGTTTTCATACCTCTATGTTTTTACCTTACTTTATTTCTCCTTCCCTATGATCCTCAGTCTTAAGTGAAATATGCTGAGGTCACTGTTTCCTTTCAAAACACAGGTCACACATCCGTATAATGGAAGACAAACATACAACAGAAAGTATCCCCTCTTCCACGTCAACTTTGCTAGTGGAAATATCCTGCTTCTTACTTTTCAATTATATTTACAGTATTTAGAGAGAAGCACTATATTATGTAAAAACTATAAAAAACTTTCAACACAAATAGGGCAAGAGAATGGTAAGATTGGATGCCACCAATTGAGGAACATAATTTTAGCTCTAGGGAATATTGTGAAGGGGCTCAAAATACTAATATCAGTCCAACCCTATGTTGCTGGAAAGATCTTCTCATTGCTGGTCTGGGGTTTGCCCAATAAGCCGCTCCAGCCCCAGAGGCCAGGTCTCATCATAAGGCGGGAGCTCCAGTTTAGGCAGAAATCAGAAAACAGTGTGGGCAATATGTGCCTATAACTTGGTGTTACATTTAAGAGTCAACATTGCACAGATTAAGAGTTCAATAAGGATCCTGGCACCCTGGCTTCTTGCTAGGCTTCTTCACCACTAGTTATGCATTATTCTAAGAATGTTATGTTTTCTCTCTGAAGCTCATATCCCTGACTTATTACATGGTGGTAATTACAATTGCCACGTCATAGGGTGTGTGGCAGAGACACTCACTGCTCACTCAAAATCCATGAAGACCGACATAGATCCCACCCATGTGAATTTAGGGGAAACTACTTTGCAAATGGGCTATGAACTGATGGGATGTGTGTCAGTTCAGGGCTAAATATTTGATAGGCAAGTGAGCAACACTCTAGTTCCTTGTTCCCCAGCCAACAATTAGTCCCCAAGTTTCAGATAATGCAGATATAAGAAAGTGGAGCCTCTCTGTCCAATATCACCAAATAACTATATGAAGCAGAGACTCATCCCCATGTTGGACATGAAAATGTGAGCTAGAAGTAAACCTTTTTATGAAAACCCACTCAGTTTGAGGGTTAATCAGTTACTGAGATATAATCAAGCCTATTCTGACTCCCTCCTCAGTAGGACCCACTCACCTTATTGGGGAAAGTGGCATCAATCTCCTCCTGAAGTTTCTGCTGGACATCAGGGTGAGTGGCCAATTCATACATAAGGAAGGCAAGAGAAGAGCTAGTGGTCTCATAGCCAGCAAAAATAAAGATAACAGATTGGGCCACGAGCTCCAGATCAGACAGAGCTAAAAGGAGAGGAAGGACATTTAAGCTAAAGCAGGTGAATATGAAACATCAGAGTTTAGATGATGATAAGTCTATATGAAATTCACAATTCCCTTGGGGAAAATTTAAAAACAATTCAGAATCCCTGCTTGTGTTCCCTCTCTAGCTGTGTTTCTCTCTCTCAAATAAATAAATAAATAAAATCTTTAAAAAAAACAATTCAGAATCAAACTCACAGTGGTTTGCACTCTGATGTTTATCTTACAGAGCCAGAGGAGCCAGAAGTTCTCTGCCCTGCTTATTCCTATGGTCTATACTATTCTTGACCATCGGCTCCTGCTCATCGCACCTTCCCTACCAACACAGATAGGTAATTTCAGGAGATGGCATTTCTGTCTATAGTACGCAAAGTTATCAGTACGTCCTTTGGAGAATCCCAAAAGGACTTCAGTCCTAAGTCACATGGGATAGCACTCTCCCCAAGGAAAACCTAAATCCTTTCAGCTAAAGCAGAACATAAATTTCTTTAGAGAGTTTGCAGTGCTAAGGCTTAATTGTCAGGAAAAATGAATGATCTTTCATCTAGACATATTTGTTGGAACTACAGAGAACACAATTGGGCTATAGATATTCTTGCTGCTCCAAGTGTGGGATCCGTAGCATCTGGGAGCTTATTAGAAATGCAGAATCTCAAACTTCACCCTAGCACTATGAAATCAAAATTGGACTTTTCATGAGATCTGGTGGTTTGTGTGCACAACCTAGCTTGAGAAGCACAGCTTATATACCTTTATGAGGTCTCAGCTAATAGAAGACCTGGTACACGACTTCTCAAGTGGATGGCTTCCAATATGTACACAAACTACAACACAGACAAAGCGAGAAGACTGGTGACTGAAACTAAGATAGTTCATGCCATTAAAGGAGAAGAGGAAAGAAGGTGTCAAGAGCAGCTACTGGCTACCAAGAAATATAGACAAACTGAATACAGTGAATGAAATTAGCAATGCCTATTCAATCATGTCCTGAATGCCACCTTCCTTAGTGAGTGGTCCTGCTCTGAATATAAGTTGGCATCTCCTTTAATTTGTCTTGGCAGAAACTCATCATGGTCATGCTCTAATCTCTTTCATCATAACTGTATCAGGACATTTAGATACTTAAAACACTGAAGTGAGCATGGCATCTGCCACAAACATGTAATTCATAACTAAAAATATGACAAAGAGTGTAAGAAAGATCTATAGAGTTATGATTTCCCAGTCATACTTTTGATGATGCTGCTGTGGATAAATTCAACTATCAAACTTTTACCCTCAATTACCATGAACTCCATGATAATCAAAGCTTAGAGCTGTGCTGTCTAATAAGGTAGACCCTTGCCGGATGTGACCATTTATATTTAACTTTTACTTAGTTATATTACATCCAATATAAGATTCAAATCTTCAGTGACACTGGTGACATTTCAAGCACTCAATAACCACATGTATGTAGTGGTTCTGTGCAGAACCAGGCATATATAGAATATTTCCTTCATCACCAAAAGAGTAGAACTAGAGAGAGAGAGACAGACAGAGAGGAAGAGAAAGAAAAAGAGCAAGAGAGAAGAAAGAAAGAGAGTGAGAAGAGAGAGGGGGGGAGAGAGAGATAGAAAGAAAGAGAAAGGAGAAAGAAGAAAAGAAAAGAAAGAAAGAAGGAAAGAAAGAAAGAAAGAAAGAAAGAAAGAAAGAAAGAAAGAAAGAAGGAAAGAAAGAAAGAAAGAAAGAAAGAAAGAAGAAAGAAGAAAGAAAAAGAAGGAAGAAAGAAAGAAGAAAGGAAATAGAAAATCACAGGGCACTTGACTGGCTCAGTCTGCATCTGGCTCAGATCATGATCAATTGGGATCAAACCCCACATTGGGCTCCCTGATCAGTGTGCTTCTCCCTCTCCTGCTCCACCTCCTTGTGTTCTCTCTCTCTCATTGTCTCTCTTTCTGTGTTGAATAAATAAATAAAATCTTTTATTTTAAATTTTATTTTATTTTTTAGTGTACCAAGGTTCATTGTTTATGCATCACACCCAGTGCTCCAAAATATGTGCCCTCCTTAATACCCACCACCAGGCTTACCCATACCCCACCTCCTCCCTTCCAAAACCCTCCGTTTGTTTCTCAGAGTCCACAGTCTCTCACGGTTGGTCTTTCCCTCCGGTGTTCCCCCTCCACTTTTTCCTTCCTTGTCCTAATGTCCTCCATGTTATTCCTTATGTTCCACAAGTAAGTGAAACCTTATGATAATTGACTTTCTCTGCTTGGCTTATTTACTCAGCATTATATCCTCCAGTCCTATCCATGTTGATATAAAGTTGAGTATCCATCCTTTCTGATGGCTGAATAATATTCCATTGTATATATGGACCACATCTTCTTTTTTCTTTCATCACTAGCTATCAGGGAAATTCAAAGTAAAACCACACTGAGATACCACCTTACACTAGTCAGAATGGCCAAAATTAACAAGACAGGAAACAACAAGTGTTGGAGAGGCTGCAGAGAAAGTGGAAACCTCTTACACTGTTGGTGGGATTGCAAGTTGGTGCAGCACAGCCAAAAACAGTGTGGAGATTCCTTAAAAAATTAAAAATAGAGCTACCCTAAGGCAAAGGAGACAAAAGAAAAAATGAACTTCTGGGACTTCATCAAAATAAAAAGCTTCTGTACAGCAAAGGAAACAATCAACAAAACAAAGAGGCAACCCACAGAATGGGAGAAGATATTTGCAAATGACACTACAGACAAAGGGCTGGTATCCAAGATCTATAAAGAACTACTCAAACTCAACACCCAAAAAGAAGATGAACACATCAAAAAATGG
>PITA01035895.1:0-10048 GCA_004023965.1 Spilogale gracilis | reverse complement strand
GCCCCTTTGTTTTTGTTTTTACATTTTGTCAGTAGAGAGGGAGCACATGAGTGAGGAAAAGGGTTAGAGGGAGAAGCAGATTCCTCACTGAGAGGGGAGAGCAATTCAGGGCTCACTCCAAGAAGCCTGTGATCATGACCTGAACTGAAGGCAGACCCTTAACCAACTGAACTCTAGGTGCCTCTTGGTTGTAGTTTCTGATGAGAACCAAGTCAAAAGTGTGGATAAAATTGGGGTGCCTGGGTGGCTCAGTTGGTTAAGCGACTGCCTTCGGCTCAGGTTGTGATCCTGGAGACTCAGGATCAGGCCCCACATCGGGCTTCCTGCTCGGTGGGAAGCCTGCTTCTCGCTTTCTCACTCCCCCTGCTTGTGATCCCTCTCTGTGTTTCTTGCTGTCAAATAAATAAAATCTTAAAAAAAAAAAAGTGTGGATAAAATTAAATTTCCTTTAACTTGTAGCCCCTTGATAAATACCTGAGCTAAGCAGAGTAGAACTTTCCTCAGTGAATTCACAACTGCCTCAGCTTACTGTTTTGTTGTTTGCAAAAAGCCCCTTGACCTTGACAATAGCCAGCTCTCTATGATCCTGTAATTCCTCGTTGCCATATTAAAATTTCCTTTCACTGTAACCCCCAAATATAGGTTGGCCATCATCCTTCAACCCTCCGGCACACTGATAAATATCTGAAGAGTTCTTGACCAATGTGTAACTAAAGAGTCAGTGACCTCATCAAAACAGCACCTAGGCCCTGAGGAATTTGCTTCCAAATTCCTCACAGCCTTGTGCTGTCCCTCACCCCTCCCCACCTGAAAGCATAGCATCAGTCAGTGCCCACAACGTGTCCTCTCCGCCTGCTTGAGGACCACAGTTTTTGTGCCACAGACATCTCAGCAGTGGTTCTTTGTTCACCATTCACTCCTGAACCCCAACATTTCACATCAGAAACATGACAAGAGGGGCGCCTGGGTGGCTCAGTTGGTTAAGCGACTGCCTTCGTCTCAGGTCATGATCCCGGAGACCTGGGATCGAGCCCCACATCGGGCTCCCTGCTCGGCAGGAAGCCTGCTTCTCCCTCTCTCACTGCCCCTGCTTGTGTTCCCTCTCTAGCTGTGTTTTTCGCTGTCAAATAAATACAATCTTTAAAAAAAAAAAAAAAAAAAGGAAGAAACAAGACAAGAATTTCTTAACCATTGGCTCCTCTCCCACATCCCAGCAGTTAGCACTGGACAAGGGGGGCTCTCCCGTCTGTGTAGGTGACAGAGTTGCCTTCTGGGAGTGAAACTTCTGAACCAGTCAGCTCTCCATAGGCTTTTCCTGTACTCCATGCTCATGACCTGGAGAGGAAAGGTCAGATCTAGCTCTAGGTGGTGACACTAACTCCTTCTATCATCTTAGGGCCAGTTGTGAACTCTGTCAGGGCCACTTGGTGACTGGTATTCATTGCAGGGACTGCTGACCTTCAGGGACGTGGCCATAGAATTCTCCCAGGAGGAGTGGGGACGCCTGACCCTCACTCAGCGGCAACTCTACAAGGATGTGATGTTCGAGAACTACGGACACCTCCGCTTCTTGGGTGAGGATGACTCCCTCCAGATTTCCCAAACCCCACTCAGGGTTTTGTTCCCTCTTGTGAGGACTTCCTCCTGGGAGATTCCTGTGTGACTGGAATTCAGATCCCGACGAAAGGATTAAGTGGGGGGTTTGTAGATGGAGAGAAGAATCTTCATGTTTCCTTTTCAGCCTTAGCTCCTCCTTCCTCAAGGTAACATCATCTCTTTTATAGATGAGTGGCAGTTCCAAACATTTACTGGCATAGAATGGTGCTGCTCATGTTTTAGACTGAAATTTCCACTTATTATTATGTTTACTACTTGGAAGTAGAGGTCAAGATATGAATATTGGAAATGCCTCCTGTGTGTGTTTGTTTGTTTGTTTATTTATTTATTTGACAGAGAGAGAGATCACAAGTAGGCAGAGAGGCAGACAGAGAGAGGAGGAGGAAGCAGGTTCTCTGCTGAGCCTGAACCCAATGAGGCCTCGATCCCAGGACTCTGAGATCATGACCTGAGTGAAGGCAGGGGCTTTAACCCACTGAGCCACCCAGGAACCCAACCTCCTGTGTGTTCTAAAGGGAGTGTTGGACAACAGCTGTTGGGAAGCCATTTTCTAGGATTCTATAGTGTCCTCCATTTACTGAACACAATCCTGATGGAAAGTTAGAATCGGCAGCAATAATCATTTTCCCTTTTCCTCCTAAACAGATCTCATTCTGTCAAAGCCAGACCTGATCCTGTTTTTGGAGCAAGAGAAGCAGCTCTGGGATGTGAAGAGAAAGGAGACAGTAGCCTTTCCTCCAGGTAGGTGGGAAGGAATGAGGCAGATGAGCGAGGGGAGGTCCAGGTCTGGAGGAGGAAGGTGGACCCTGAGCTGTGGTTGGAGTCCCTCTGCTTCAATGTACCTCAGCTGGAGACCCGCCCAGTTTCATTTCTGTCTCTCCCGGAGGGACATCTGCTATCCAACATGGTCATGCTCTGACATTGTCTAGGGATCCTCCTTCAGCTCCAGTGGTGGTCCAATCTCGTCCGCAGGGGGAGCCAGGAGACTCTCCTTGGAGTGGGAGGGCCTCCATAATCTGATGGCTTCTCCATTGCTGTGAGGGCCCTGGGAGAAATCATCCTGTTTCTGAGCAGCTCTGTGTTAAGTCCTGTGTAAATTCTGTTTTCATCATGGGAGAAGGAGGTCAGGGTAGTTGTGTGCACTTTGAGGTTTGGTGCTGAAGTTCCTGAAACACTAGAGTCAGTTTTGTAATGTTTTCTTGTTTATGCTTTCTAATGTTACAGAGACTTTAATCTCCATCTTAAGAAATTCAGATTCAGGGCGCCTGGGTGGCTCAAAGGGTTAAGTCCCTGCCTTTCGGCTCAAGGTCATCATCTCAGGGTCCTGGATGGAGTCTCACATAGGGCTCTCTGCTCAGTGGGGAGCCTGCTTCCTCCTCTCCCTCTGCCTGCCTCTCTGCCTACTTGTGATCTCTCTCTCTGTCAAAGAAATAATTAAAATCTTTAAAAAAGGCGGGGGAAACGCCTGGGTGGCTCAGTTGGTTAAGCGACTGCCTTCGGCTCAGGTCATGATCCTGGAGACCCAGGATCGAGCCCCACATCCGGCTCCCTGCTCGGCGGGAAGTCTGCTTCTCCCTCTCTCACTTCCCCTGCTTGTGTTCCCTCTCTGGCTGTGTTTCTCTCTATTAAATAAATAAATAAAATCTTAAAAAAAAAAAAAAGATTTTATTTATTTCACACAGAGAATCACAGCCAGAGAGGGAACACAAGCAAGGTGGGTGAGAGAGGGAGAATCTGGCTTCCTGCAGAGCATGGAGGCCAATGTGGGACTTGATCTAGGGACTCCAGGATCATGACGTGACCTGAAGGCAGGTGCTTAACGACTGAGCCACCCTGGTGCCCTTATAGAATGTTTTTGAGTGTGTTTCTCTATTCCAGGATTTGTAAGATTTTTTTTTTTATTGCTAAGATTTTGATAAACCTTGTCATGAATGATTTTTATAAATGTTAGTTTCTTTCTCTTCTACTGAACCATGGCTCACCATCTAATGCCCGGGGGTTCTCCTTAGCAACTGCTAACTGAACAAAGTCGCAAGTGTAACCCGTAGCTACAGAATTCTGAAGTTGTCTTGATAAAATTTTACCCTATAAGTTTCTCCTATTGGTTTTTGTGAGCACAGAGAACAGAGTTTTTTGGTTTTGATATGCACAGGAAGAACTCTGTGTGTGTGTGTGTGTGTGTGTGTGTGTGTGTGTGTGTGTGTGTGTGTGTTCTTTTATCTTTAGAAGGAAAAGAAAAAAAAAAGAAGGAAAAGAAATCTTGGTTCAGATGAGGTCATTTCCAAGTTCTGAAAATTGTTGATTTCTTAGCGAAGAAAAAGGTTATAGATTCCTAGTGGAAATGATTTTCTCTATATTGTATTGAATTTATGTTTCCTACATCTCATGTATCTTAGTTTGAGAATCTCTCCATGCAAATCGTCTCTTGTATACCTGGGTTTTAACACCTGTAGGATCTACTCTATTTTCCTTATTCCAGTATTGAACTGTTGCTTACCTACTTTGATCAGAGATTTTAACAATAGTTTTTACGAAATGACATGGTATTCAGAACTTAATGAAATATGAGAATGATTCTCCAGAGAACATAATAAATTTCATGTAGTTAAATTGATATACTTCATTTCTTCCTTTGCTATTGGCGAAGTAAAAGTTCTTTAGTTACTATTCCTTTTCCTTTTTGGAAGTGATGTCATCCAAATTGGTTCCTTTCCTAGACCCATTTGATTAGATGAAAAGGTGAAAAGACTTAATGAGTCATGGGTTTGTTTGTTTGTTTGTTTGTTTTAAGTTTATTTGGAGGGAACAAAGATGGCACACTACTGGATGCTGAGTAGATGTTGTGACTTAAAAAGAAAGCAGTCATGGGGCACCTGGGTGGCTCAGTTGGTTGAGCGACTGCCTTTGGCTTGGGTCATGATCCCGGAGACCCGGGATCGAGTCCCACATTGGGCTCCCTGCTCAGCGGGAAGCCTGCTTCTCCCTCTCTCACTCCCCCTGTTTGTGTTCCCTCTCTGGCTGTGTTTCT
This sequence comes from Spilogale gracilis, assembly GCA_004023965.1. NCBI lineage: Eukaryota > Metazoa > Chordata > Mammalia > Carnivora > Mephitidae > Spilogale > Spilogale gracilis. The sequence goes on along the minus strand of PITA01035895.1, from coordinate 5,403 downwards.
CTCTGTTAAATAAATAAAATCTTTATAAAATAAAAAAAAGAAAGTAAGTAGTCTTCTCTTAGGAGTGATGATATAGCCCAAAATAAAAGAGAAAACATGTCTAGGTTGAAACATTTGCCTGAGTTCTTCATGTGGGGAGAAGACCCCTATCCAAGGTTACACTGTTGACTCTGAATCCAGAAAGATAAATTGTATTTTTTTTCTTTCCAAATATTCTCCAGTTCTGTCTTATCGCCATTCCCATGATGTCGGCATCACAGCTCAGTTTCCCTCCTGTGTTATGGAAGCCCCACTGTCACTGCTCTCCCCGTCCCACCTAAGGCAGGCCGGCCCTTGTAGGGCCTCAGGAGTAGCTTGGAATGTTCTACCTTGATGGTAAATGGTTGGTAAGAATAACCCATGAGGCTATATCTGAGATTTAAAAACAATGTTGTTACCACTTCACTGGAAGATCCACAAAAGCCATCAATGGGTGAAAGGATCAATTTAGGCACTTGACCCTCAAAGAATTGTGAGGACAGATGAAACATGATGTTGATACAGTTTGAGAGGAAGATAAGTGCTATGAAAATAAAAAATGGTGAACTCTTGAAATGTAAAGAAAGATCTGGGAGAGAGCTCCCTTTGGTCGCTGCAAGCCCTTTGGAAGCTAGTCCTAATGAGCAAATGTGACAGAGATGCATTCTTGGGAAATGCGAATTTCTGGGAAGTCCTCTCCTTTTCTCATGATTTAATGTATTCTCTGCTGGACCTGAGGACCAGTTGCTGTTGGATGACAGAGATAATGGGATTTTCTGAGGCTTAGATGGGTGGAGTGGATGGCGAGGGGTACTGGGTGATTTAAACCTCGTGGGCATAGCTGGAAGATGTCACATGAGGGAGTAGATGTGGAAGATGAAGAAGGCTCCTGGACACCAGTGCGAACCAGCCTGGTGTGCGTTGTGGTCCCACAGAGCGTTGGTATCCTGGGAATATAACCCCAATGTAGGTCTGTTCCAGGATGGACGGGTGACCTTCTACGGATGCTCACCTGAGGTTGGCAGGGCCTTTCCTCACTTCCACTCAGCCCTGTGATGAATCTAGTCCTGTGCTCTGATCTGTGTGCAAGGTGCTGATTCATTGAGAAGCACGTCACGGTCGCCCACAGTGACCATTTCTGCTTCAGTCGGCCTTTCCAACATTTAGGTCAGCTGTATGTATGTTGTTTCATAGTCCATGCTGTCCCTACACTCCTCCTGACCTGAATGAGAAGTGGATTCTTATGAATTGTGGAAACCGGTACTGTTAAGTTGGGTAGCGTGGTACACTCCCATTGAACATGGGATCAATTGAAGGATAATCATTCATTTTTCAGTGACTTGTGGTCAGCAATAGCATGAAAAGTCTGTTGTGTACATATGGATAAGAAGGTGTATATTTTGGATATTTACATATCAAATGAGTTGGTAGATGCTCAGGTCTTATGAAATAGCTGAGACACCCTGGAGTATGATGTGTTTTTTCATGTCGTCTTTCTGATATTGTCCCCCACCAGCCATTGTGCTTATATTTGGATTTTCTTGGCCCCAAGATAACTTCCCCACCAGCAGAGGTCAGTCTGCATCCCTTGCAGCAAAGTAGTTAGTGTAAATCTGATAGGACCTAGGGAATTTGATTTGAACCATTTCTGTTCTCATTCAGGGAAAGCCATCCTCCCCAAGGCCCTACTCACTCTGTGCCATTGACCAGAATATTCACAAGAGCCAGTCTCAGTAGCAGTATATAACTGTGGCAGAGGTGGACGTAGAAGATATTTGTGTCTTTGAATTCTTTCAGAGTCTGACACAATGGCAGTGATTCCTTGCCATGGAACTAGCTATTTCAAAAAGCCCTAAAATTGAGAGTATCCTTAATCTTTGTGCATAGGGAATTTGTACTGCACACAGATGGCAAGCTGATGAAGAGCTGCTTAAGGCTGCAATTGTTTTTTTAAGATTTTATTTATTTGTCAAAGAGAGAGAGAGTGCACAGGCAGAGTGAGAAACAGGCTCCCTGCTGGACAAGAAGCCTGATGTGGGACTCAATCCCAGGAACCTAGTATCATGAGCTGAGCTGAAGGCAGATGCTTAACTGACTGAGCCAACCCAGGTATCCCCCATATGAGTTTTAACAGGATTTTACCAATGAGGATTCCCCAGGGGAAGAAATGGCAGTGGACTAGGTCCACCCTACAGTCATCACATCTCATGAACACCACTCGGTAACCATCAGATAATACTTAATGCCACAGAAATTGGGCTTAAATGTGACAGGACAGACTCCCTAAGTAAGAGAAGAGAAGAAGCCGCATGGAAGGTGGCAGATAGTTTGTAGACCTGGTATAGGGAGAAAGGGAGTCTAGCATTGTGGAGGGCTGGGAGCCCTGGTCATGGACGAGGTGGCAAGACAGAGGAGCCCTGAGGGGAATGCCTAAGTAGCAGTTTCCCCAAAGCCATTGCCTTGGAAGGGAGAAGGACTGAATTTCTCGAGTTCTCGGAACTGGCATGTCCTCAACCCTGGAGCTTAATGATCTGCACGTTTGGATGGGAGAGAGCCAGGAGGGCGCTGTGGTGTTCCTGGAGGGAAGGCTGGCACACAGCCTGGCACACACAGTGTGGGAACAGCCATCTGAGAACACCTGGGGCACAGAGTGGGGAGAATGGTCAGCAGTCCAGGAGGATGTTCCTGAGAGGAGACAGTCAGATGTGTCTGCAACACCACGGGAGTTGGCTGGCACCGTTTCCCTGTCTTGTCCTGTCGCATAAACATGGAGCCCCTCTCCGATGACCCTGGCTGTCTGCCTGGCTTGCTCCAAGCCCCACCTCCTGTGATCTGCTGGGACTGCCCTTCTCAGTGAGGCTGCCCTCATGAGGGCTCAGCAGGGTCGGCCCCGCCCACATCCCCTCTGCTGGGCAGGGAGTTCTGCAGGGCCTCAGCTCTGGTGCTTTAGATTCAGTTGTTCTATTTTCTTGTGGACTTGGAGTGAATATTCCTCACAGGGAGGAGTTGGTAAACTTCTTTACTTGTAAGGTCTTCCTCTGGTTTGGACAGCTGGTAATGCTCGTACCCCAGAGAGAGTATTGTGCTAGTTGCTCCGATCTTCACTCCTTGGAAATGTTTGAGGAGATTGGAAATCCTTTCTCCTTAAGTTTCAATATCCAGTGACATCCATTTGAATATCCAATGAATGCATCTGGCACACAATTTTTCTTTCTTGGTTTTTTTTCTTTTCTTCCTCGTTCATTGTGCTTCGTGGTTGTGGATATGTTTTTTTTTTTTTTTTTTTTTCCTTTTTCTGAATGGTGGCGTCTACATTGGTTATACTTTTTTTTTTCTTAATTTATACACATCTTTTGGTATGAGTATGTGGGCACTGATGATCCATCATCGCCTCTTAAAATTGCTTTTATTCCTCCAGTCAGTTACACTGTTTCTGCTACACTTCACCTCTCATTTTAGTCTTTTTCTGTTATTAATTTAGTGAATGGGCTGTCAATGTTGTTGATCTTTTCTGACGAACAACTCTTCCTATGGTTGATGGGTTCCTATGTTTACTGTACTCTGGTTCATTTTCGTTTTTGTGTTTTACTATCCATCATACAACTAATTTTTTTTTTTTTGACAGAAACACAGCAGTGAGAGAGGGAACACAAGCAGGGGGAGTGAGAGAAGGAGAAGCAGGCTTCTCACCGAGCAGGGAGCCTGATGTGGGGCTCGTTCCCGGGTCTCCAGGATCATGACCTGAGCTGAAGGCAGTTGCCCAACCAACTGAGCCACCCAGGCGTCCCTCATACTACTAATTTTGTGCTCATGTGACCCTTTTCCTCATTTTTAGACATAAAGGAAAGTGATTTGTGCTGCAGCATGACAGTACCACACAATTGTCTATTACTGTTTGTGGTCACTACCTTGTGTGGAGTGTTATGTGTCTGTGGAAATATGAAGTCCTGATGATTCCTGCTCAGCCATCTTTCTGACATTGTGTGATTGACTTGAAACTTCTTAGTATATTCATCTGAATGTAGTAAGTGCAATGATTTTACTTTTTTTATCTTTCAGCGATATCTTCACACGACACCCAGAGTTTCCTGTTAAAGCAGAGCATAGAAGGTTCCTTCCATAACGTATCCATGTATAGACACAAAAATAGTTCTGTTGAAATTCTACACTTCAATACAGACTGGCATAATGATGGGGAGAGTGAAGGGCATCAAAGCTATCCTGGAGGACACACCCAAATGAAGACAACTGTCCTTCCTGAGAATCTCACTGCCCCAAGCGGTGAAGGAAATACACCATTGTGCAAAATGTACCTTATTAAGTCATCTGTTTCTGCAAAGCAGTGTGTTTCTGTCAGGAAGAGCTCCACTCAAATATTCAAACATAGTTATTTGTGGACAGACCATTTGAAAAATCTGGAAAGTTACCAAGTCTATCCTGAAAGTAATGATTTGAACCCTGTTCAAGATAGGATTGGCCTGACCTTTCAGTCAAATATTTGTGATGATCAGAGATTTAGAAATGAAGAACAGAGTGTTTTGTGGGATCCATATGAGAGGTGCTGCATTGAGGAGTCGACCCTGCAGAATTACCAGAGCCTTTCCAGTGGAGACAGAATTGCTCAATGCAGTGAATCTGAGAGAACATTGAACCAGGGCTCCCATGTTCCTAGTTGTGTGACGAAGAGGTCTCAACAGGACCATTATGAATGTCATAGATGTGCAGGAGGCTGTAATCCAATCCCTAACCTTAGTGTACATGAGACTCTTCCTTTGGGAGAGAATCCTCCTAAATATAATGAATGTGGAATAGCTCTTAAGCAGACCTCCAGTGTTGGTGATGATCAGAGAATACATGAGGGAAAAAACCCATTAAGATGTAATACACGAGGGACCATGTTTAATCAGTCATCAAGCCTAAGTATTAATAATAAGATAATCCCTAGGGGAGAGAAAATGTACATTTATAGAGTATGTGGTAAGTCCTTTGACTGCCGCTCAACACTTTCTCAACATCACCGAATTGATACTCGAGAGAAACCTTACCAATGTCAATATCGTGGACAGGCCTTTAAGTGGATCTCAAATCTCACTAAGCATCACAGAATTCATATCGGTGAGAAACCTTACAAATGTCAAGAATGTGGCAAGGCCTTTACCCGGAACTCAAAGCTTATTCAACATCACAGAATGCATACTGGAGAGAAACCCTACAAATGTCAAGAATGCGACAAGGCCTTTACCCAGAGCTCAAGGCTTACTCCACATCTCAGAATTCATACTGGAGAGAAACCTTACCAATGTCAGGAATGTGGCAAGGCCTTTAACCATAACTCAGTGCTTATTCAACATCACAGAATTCATACTGGAGAGAAACCTTACAAAT
>PITA01035894.1:0-10079 GCA_004023965.1 Spilogale gracilis | reverse complement strand
TAACCAACTGAGCCACCCAGGCGCCCCAGGAGGAGGTTATTTTAAATAAGGTAGTCATATATGTCTCTCTGAGGAGGTAACATTCGAACAGACATCTGAATGAGCCAGTAAATGAGATCTTGGAGTATCTGGAAGGAAATTATTCCAAGACAGAGGGTAGCAAGTGCAAAGATCCTGAGTCAGGAATAAGTCAGCATGCTGGAGAAACAAGAAGCCTGGTGTGACCAGATCAGAGAAGGAAACACTCTGGCTCCTCTTTCCTCTGGTGAAAAAATGACTGGAGACTGTCAAGGTAGAAACAGGGAGTCTGGGAAGGGGCTTAGACTCTGTGATATTTGTGGAAGTACTAAGTATCCAGATTCAATACATATTTTGAAAGGAGAGCTGATAGGAATTGTTGATCAAAATGATATGGATGTGAGGAAAAAAGAAATCAACAATGATTCTTGCTGTTTTCCACTGAGAAACCATATGCTAACCCTGGGAGGTTCTAAAAATACAGCCTCACCATCCTCAAGGAAGCAGTCTGTTGGGCTACATGACTTTCCTCTGCACATGTCCCACACTCAGCATTTCCTCCTTCTCCAAACCCTTCCCAACTCCCTATTTAAATCATTGTATCTTCCATCTTCATTCAACTGGGAGCTGCATAGAAGTGGGGATTCTTATTTATCTTTTTTTTTTTTTTGCCCTAGTCCACTTAGTGCAGTGATTTGTGGAAAATAGGGTTTATTTAAAATTTTTTTTGTTGATTTTCTTAAAAAAGATTTGAAACCTACAAACTCTCATAAGCTGCCCTAATTCCTTGAAATCACATCACAAAGTGGCTTTAAGGTTTCTCTTTTTGGAAAGTCAATATGTGTATTTGCTTGCATGTGCTGATTTTGTTTTTCTTTTGGTGAATTTCAGGGATATGCCAGGAATCAAAGATTATAAAAGAGGAAATCCTTTTATTCCTGCCATTTACTTCACAAAAGAATTAGAATTTCTTTTAACAAAGTACATTCACATGCTAGGCATATTTTAGGCAACTAAATGCTAAACAAACCAACCAAAGCCAATCCAATATCTTACACATGTTGGATATTAATTAACACAGTTAATTAAAACAATTTAAAATCTCCCCTTCCTGATTCCATTAACACTGGATTTTTAACTAATAAAGAACCTTTCTTAAGTATTATGAATTGTTATGGAAATCACAAATTGCAGAGGCATTTATGAAGGAGAAATAATTTATTCATTAATTACTAAAATTCACTGACCATAAATTTGTCACTGAAATAAAACTGTGGCACTTATGCCCAGATGCACTCATAAATAACAAAATAATTAAACTCACAGCCTCAGAACAAAAGCCTCACAATGGGCACAATGAAGTCCAAATTAGTATCTCAGAGGACAAAAATAGAACATGTAATAAAAATTATGCTAATCTGCATGTGACCCCCTCAAAGCTCTCGTGCCAGCAGTTTCCAGAAATTATACTTTGTTTGTCATAACTTATTTCCTATTCACTGTCCCTTAAGAGTGACAAAATATTAGGGACATCCAACATTGGGCAGATATTGTCCACTAGATGCTATACTGGTTGTGACAATGACGACTGTGGTCTTTCGGTGCTCAGAACAGATCCTCTCCCAACTTCTAACAGCATGGCCACAAGCCCCCTCCACTGGGCACAGAGAGGAAAGAAAGAATGAGGGAGGAGAACGGGCATTTACCAAGGACCTACTACCATTCAGTAACTGGATCTTAACACCTGCTTTAAATATATTTACTTAGTCCCCACAAGAATTTTTCTTCATTTTCAAACAACAAAGTTGACATTGAGGATTTAATTAATTTAATTAGATTAATCAAGGTCATTCTGGACAACGTACTTTGTATCCAAATCTTTCTGACTCTAAAGTCCATATTTTGGCACTTGCATTTGGCCAAAAGCTAGTACCTCAAGTCTCTCATTTGTACCCATCCTCTGATGCATCCTCCCCAGACAGCCCTAGTCAGGTCTGAAGCTCCTTGTTGGGTCCTCTCCAGCCAGACCAGACTGCTCAGAAGGCAGCAGCTCCCCTTTTGCATCAAGCTGTGTCCCTCAGAACTTCTTCTTGCCTTCAGAGAGCAGATTGATGCATTGCAAGCAACTCAGAGACCTCTGATGTATCAGAAGCATGTTACCTGTAGGGTATGACATGCACATGCCATATTCTTTCATGTTGTGTAAGAATATGGGGAAGGTAGCAGTTAGAATCAGAGAAGGAGCCCTTGGATGATGACTCAGATATAAGAAGAGTGAGTAAAAACCAAAACTATTAGCAATTTCTGCCTCCTTATGCCCCACAAGTTTTTTATGAAAATAACTGGGCATGGATCCACAGAACTTCAAATTCTTACACTTGCCCTCCCAGTTACTGGCTAAGTTCCTTGTCAAGACTTTTTTTTTCTTAAGATTTTATTTATTTATTTGACAAAGAGAAACACAGTTAGAGAGGAACACAGGCAGAAGAAGTGAGAGAGGGAGAAGCAGGCTTCCCGCTGCGCAGGGAGCCTGATGTGGGACTCCATCCTGGGTCTCTGGGATCATGACCTGAGCCGAAGGCAGATGCCCAATGACGGAGCCACCCAGGCGCCCCTCCTGACAAGACTTTTTTTTTTCTAAACCTCACAGATCTTCTGTCTCTTTATTTGCAAACTACTGTCAATAAAGTCAACTTCAAATAGTTGTTAGAAGCTCAAACGAATATGTGTATCTGAAAAGAGGTCAACAGGGTAAATCTATCCCACATACATATTTCATGTGAACAACAGAGCAGGGTATTTTCAACGTGAATTTGAACTTAAGCGGGTAATGCATGTCCGAGTTGACCACGGTCCCACCACTCCCTAAGGCCTTATAACAGACAGCTCCACACACTGGCCCCTGAGGCATGGCCCCTGAGGCATTTAAGCTTGTATCAGATATGTTTATATGTCTTCATGAACTGTAAGAAATTATAAAAATACTATAAATATCATGTATTTAAGGACAAAATCCTGTCGTAATGTCGTGTCTCATGTTATGATAGTTTACAGCACATCGCCAAACAGATATTGAGCTCCAGATAGAAGTTTCTGGAGATGATGTCATATTGGTGGTATTGTGATAGAAGTTATGGGGAGAGCTCATCCTCACAAACCTGATCCAACTGCAAATTTCTGATTTACAGGGCCCAGGACACTAAGCAGACTTCCTTGTGCTTTCCAGAAAACACTCAGACTGTTTTAAAGAAAGAATCTTGATGTCTGTCTTGGATTGGAAACTTGTATTTGTATGCTGCAGCAATGGTTCAGGTCATGGACATTTTACAAGGAAACCAAATAGTTAAGTAAATCAACAGTACAGAAACAGTTCACCCCAGGGCCCTCGGCTACCCTGTGGTTCATTACAGTACTTAATATTACCATGATCAGAGTTTCTCTCTTGTGAGTTCAAGGAATAAACAGTATTTTGAATGTATGAAAAATGATGATGCATTCATCTAAACAAATTCCAAAGACTCTTGTACACAGCGCTGAGTACTGGGCATGCACGGCATGGGAGGCAGGTGGGCGCCTTGGGACAAGGCTCGCTCAGATGTGCAGCCTGAATTATAGACCAGGCTAGCTACAGGACGAGGAAAAGAAGAATAGCTCTTTCAGTCCTATTTCTAACTTTCTTTTGCAGCTGTGTGCCTTTATTTCTATTTACTAGCAAAAGAATAAAATGTAAGTAAGAAAATTGTATGTTCTAGACCTCTTACCATTAATTTACATAAATGGAAAAAACCAACAAGTTTACATCAGTTCTACATTCTTATCCATAATTGGATAGTTTTCTCCAGTGGTTTAAGTAATACCTTTCAACCAAAGCTTTCAGACTGTTCCTTCTTATTAACTTTATTCCTCTCAGGCCCCTGTGAGCTGGGTTAATAACAGAAGCAGTAGAGTCTTTATGTTGCACATTAAAAGGGAGACAAAATGATTGACCTCAGGTCCCAATTCAATATTAGACATTGGGCACTCTCTCCCGGTTCTCCTGTTCTAGTCCCATATCATATTGTTGAGTCACATACTAGAATTGCTAAGCATTGCAGTCAGCAAGCTGGGCTTTCCCAGATATAAGCAGTGGTCAACACAGACACAAATAGGAGAGAATACATTTCAGCCAAGAGACTTCTGACAGTGCGTCTTGGGAAAAGGTTCATAACTCATGCACTATTCTTCTTTCCACTCTATGAAATAGTGATGCCAGATATGTGGGCCGTGAGTCTCCTGGAAATTTGGAGAGTTAATATAAAGACGGTGAAAGAATCCATATTTTCAAAGCATACATCCTCAAACATTGTCTGCAGATTGCACAAATTTTCTTGCACATAAAGCAGCTACTATTTTTAATCATATAGAGCTTATGTGTGCTGTTCTGGATTATAAAATACCAATGACTTAATATATAAATATGTTATTATATATAATACCAATGATTTGAAATACTATTAAATGAATTGTGGCCTTGTAAATATGCATCACCCCAATTGTTATAAAAGTAAAAATGCTATTATGCACAGTGCGGTGTGAAAAATGAAGTTTTAAGCAATTAAACAGTTGGGATACACTGTCCTAAACAATGTCCTCAAGTCTACGTTACAAAATACAATTAGATACAAGGAACTAAGTTTATTTTTTTTTAAAGATTTTATTTATTTATTTGACAGAGAGAAACACAGCTAGAGAGGAACACAAGCAGGGGGAGTGAGAGAGGGAGAAGCAGGCTTCCCGCTGAGCAGGAAGCCTGATGTGGGGCTCGATCCTGGGTCTCCAGGGTCATGAACTGAGCCGAAGGCAGTTGCTTAACCAACTGAGCCACCCAGGCGCCCCTCAGTTTATTTTTGAGTAATGAATACCTTGAAGCAAAATTTCATCCTTTCACATTTTATTATTTCCTTTTATACCTTCCCCTGCCCACTCTTTAAAAAGTTTTGTTTCATGGAGCACCTGGGTGGCTCAGTAGGTTAAAGCCTCTGCCTTCGGCTCAGGTCATGATCTCAGGGTCCTGGGATTGAGGCCTGCATTGGGCTCTCTGCTAGGCAGGAAGCCTGCTTCCTCCTCTCTCTGCCTGCCTATCTGCCTACTTGTGATCTCTCTCTCTGTCAGATAGATAGATAGATGATAGATAGATAGATAGATAGATAGATAGATAGATAGATAGATAGATGATAGATAGATAGATAGATAGATAAAATCTTTTTAAAAAAAGTTTTGCTGCTTGGGGTGCCAGGGTGGCTCAGTCAGTTGAGCATCAGACCCTTGACTTCAGCTCAGGTCATGATCTCAAGGTCATGAAACCAAGCTCTGCATCAGGCTCTGTGCTGGGAATGGAGTCTGTTTCAGATGTTCTCTCTCCCTTTCCCTCTGCCCCTCCCCTACTTTTCTTTCTCTCTGAAAAAAAAAAAAAAAAAAAAAAAAAAAAGTTTGTTTCCTGAGAAACCTCTGTTAAATAATTTATTAGTTGGTCTTTTTATTAAGCTTTTTATTAGGATTTTAAATTTTTTAATTAAAAGTTGCTTTTCCCCATTATTTATTTTAGAGACATCTGATTGGGAATTGTAGCTTTTATCTGACTTTTTAATTTTTTAAGTTTATTTTTATAGTGATCACAGAGTCTCCCACACTGATTTTCTGCTTTAGAGTCTCTGATAAACACAATGGGTGTCTAATTGTCATATTTGTTTTTGTCAGTTTGTGACAACTGAGAACACTCTGCATCACTTAGTTTAGAAATAATACTATAACCAGTGACATAGTTCTTTGTTTCAGAACTGACTCCAACCCAGGTAAGTATTACTGATTCTTCTGCAGAAAGAGTGCTACTTCCCAGAGTTTATTGAGGTAATCCCCAAGCAAACTCACAGGCATAATTCTGATTTCAGTATAGACTTCCCACTGGCCAATCTCTTGAGTCAAAGCCTCCTGTCCTACAATAGAAAGCCTGAGAAAAGGACAGCTGTCATTAAGGGAATTGTACTGGTCTTTTTCTATTGTTGGGAAGTCTATGAGAGCTAACAGTTGGAAGAGAATAAATCATAACTCTCTTAACCTCAAAGAAAAAAAAACCCTGAGGTTGATCATGGGATTAGGCAAAAGTCTACCAATGGCAGCCATGAATTTAGAGGGATGCACAGTTGATGCTATTGGGGTGGTTTACAAGTATCATCATTTTTACTATAACCATTATCATTTTACACATCATGAAACCAATGCTTAAATATCATATTCTTGTTGAGCTTAATTATTAAGACATTTCAAATGCACACACACACACACACACACACACACACACACACACACAAGGATGGCATGAATCTTTCTGGATGTTCTATCCACTTCTCCCTTTGCTCAGATAATTGACCTTTGCAATCAGAGAAACAGCCCTGGATCTCAGCCAGAAAATGAAGAAGTCTCAAGAAAAGTAAAGAACAATGTTGGAATGTTCCCTCAATTATGTTATTCTTCAGACTGATTATCAAAATCACCTGGGGAATTTTTATTTTTTGAAGACAGCTTCTCATCCCCCAGAGCTAACAACAACAACAAAAGTTCAGCAGGCCATGGGCAGGGACTAGCATCTGTATTTTTTAACCATGGGATAACTCCAATAATCAGCCAGGTTTGGATATCACTTACCTGCCCCTCTGTTCTTGGAATACCACACATAATTTCATCACCCCCAGTACCTCCCTCAATACCCACCAGAATTGCCAATCCCAGTCTTCTGTGTTACCTGAAGTCCAGCCAAGAGATGATTTTCCCACTTAGAGCACATGCTTGGACTAACCATATCCAACATTTAGTTGATACTCTGCTGAATTATCAGATGATTGCTATCTGATGATCACAATCTAGTCCAGTCCAGTGGTTCAATATTTTCAGTATTAACACAGTACTAGCCAATGAGTAAGGGACTTGTGGACATTTTGAGAACAGGCCTCCTATTCTGTAGCAGCTACAACAGATTCAAAGAAGCTGATGGAAGGGTCGGGGAGACCACCAGCCTTTGCTTTTCCCCTCCTGACTGCACTCCCCGGTCTGAGAGCTCTCCCCACAGCGACCATCACAGCAGCAACAGGATCAAGGGAAGGCTTGGGAAGATCATTAAAGCCTGGTGCACCTCAAATGGAGATTTACTTTTATTTGACCTTGAGTTGAGTCATTTTACTTCAAAGTGTTATTTTTTTGTGATTTGTTTTTTGTTTTAGAGATTCGCATCTGAAATAGTAACGTTGGTTCAAAATCAGCTGGGGTACCTACTCTTTTTAGAGATATGCGGTCTACCAAGATTTCTGCGTCTTCTGGGGCTACTTAGTCACTTCACAGTTTCTTTATGAACTCTAGGTTCAAGCATTTCATGACTTAATAGAATCATTCAAGATGTTCGGGGTAATAGGAAGACTTGGCATGTGGAGTAAGAAGACATGTGCCAGCTCCTCCACTCTACTTTTCCCATTCTTGCTATCATTCCCCATGTCCTGACTCCCACACCCCAGCTCTGAAACCTCAAGACCAAGCAGTACCACAATCTGGGCATAAGGTAGTCAGAGCTCTGGAGTCAAACTGTGCCTGATTCAAATCCCACTCTAGGAAGCGTTATACCTCTGGACAAGATTACGGACCATTACGTACATCATTACATACATGGAAATCATAATGGTACCTACCTCAGGGGTTTCCTGAGACAATGACACCAGACCATGCTTTAAAGCACAAAATACAGAATTGGGAACATTATAGGTGCTCATGAATGCCACCCAGGGGGCATACTGATGGTCCACTAAGCTACTGAAATGATGCTTCAGATCTAATCCTTGCCTAATAAATAAGGACCAGAAATGGAATCCGAGTCAGTGAGAATTTATGATTAATATTTCATTAAATACTCGGAGAAATCAAATACCAGTAATTTCAAGGAATGTCAGTCTAGTTAGGAGCATATGATAAACACATGAAACAAGAGACCTGAGAAACAATACGCATAGTAACAAAACTAATAAAATAGAAAATAACATCTAAGCAAAGGCTCATTCTGAGTTGAATAGTAATACTTAAGGAAGGCATTGCAGAGAAGACATTTGAACCTGACATGAAAAAGGAGAAGTAACAAGTGAGAGGTAAGGGAGAAGGATGTTTGAAGTGCTGGATATTGCTAAGAAAGATACATTGATCTACAGGGTTGGAACTCATGCAAATTAGCAGGTACACACAAAACCCTAGCTAAGGTGAGATGGGAGAGGGGAGGACGGAGATGAGGAAGGGCCAGAAAGAAGCAATTGTGATGAATCCCAGCAGTACTTGCAGTTTGCATTGTCCTCTCCTTTGTGCACCATTTGGATACCCAAGAGCAGAGGAGCTGGAGAAGGCGGGCCTCTGAGCAGGAGCAGCCTGCGTGGGAATGTAGAGGGTGGGCCTTGACGCTGTGGGAGCTGACTGAGAAGAACAGGTGAATCCAATAATGTTCCAGAAATATTGTCATGATTTAATCTTTTACATACCAGCAATTTCTATGGTTTCCTGAGATCTGATTCACTCCTACAAAGAGAGAAGTGTTTCCATGGCGTCATCATGCCTCGAGGTGACCCCAGTGGTGGAGTGGGCCATGTGCACACTCACAGACCTGTGAGAGGAGAGAACTATGGGAATAAAAGCAGGGTACGGCTTGGGGCAATCGGACCTGCATTGAATCCTAGCTTTGCCAGCTGCAAGTTGAGTATATTTGGGCAAGTTCCCTAATCTCATTGAGCTTCAGGGTCCATCTGGGAAAAGGACAATTTGTGTATTAAAGACTAGGGCGCCTGGGTGGCTCAGTTGGTTAAGCGACTGCCTTCGGCTCGGGTCATGATCCCGGAGACCCGGGATTGAGTCCCACCTTGGGCTCCCTGCTTGGCGGTAAACCTGCTTCTCCCTCTCTCACTCCCCCTGCTTGTGTTCCCTCTATGGCTGTGTTTCTCTCTGTCAAATAAATAAAATCTTTAAAAAAAAAAGACTAAAAAAAAAATACACCTGTACATCACGTGTATTGCATACAGTAAGCACTTAATAAATGTTAGACACTACTGTGAACTACAATGTAGGCAGCTCAACCCAAACAACACTGAGTGTAACCCAGAATTGACAGTCCTCAAAGACCCTTTAGGAAGGCCCAAATTTTATTAAAACATGTTTAATTTATTTATATTTCTATGATTTGTATTAAAACTGCATGGTTTACTCCTGTGGCAGACACAAAGCCCCTCAGGTGTTGTGTTTGCTTGCCCCCTGGTAGTAAAATAAGCCCACTTCAGGCATGAGGTTAACTAGCTCATTTTTTTGTTGATGAGAATGAGAGGCCCTGCAAGGTAAAACGACTTCCCCAAGGTCACAGTGTTTTAAAGGCAGAGTTAGAGTCCACGCTTCATCACTCCTCTCCATGTTTTGTTCTAACAAGCTGGCGAGAGCTGAAGGAAGTTTAAGCAGGCATTTAATGGGTACGAAGCACAGAAATCCCTTTACTTCACCTCTTAAGCAATAAAACCATTTTCCTTTGGGAATGAAGGGGGCTTAAATTGCTAGGCCCTCCACCACCTGGCTATCCTTCCATGGCACCAGGTACTAATGGTGGTGACAAAACAAAAGGAAGTCTCTAGATGCTTGTGACTAGACAGGCCTGGACTCCCACAGGCTGAAAGAGCCAAGTCAAAGCATTTTTTTTTTTTTTTAAGATTTTATTTATTTATTTGACACAGAGAGAGAGACCACAAGTAGGCAGAGAGGCAGGCAGAGAGAGAGAAAAGCAGGCTCCCCACTGAGCAGAGAGCCCAATGTGGGGCTCGATCCCAGGACCCTGAGACCATGACCTGAGCTGAAGGCAGAGGCTTTAACCCACTGAGCCACTCAGGCACCCTGAGTCAAAGAATATTAAGAAAATCCTGATTTAGGAGTCATGAAGAACATTTTCTAGCAGTAAGGTGGCCCAGGTGAGATAGAAGGGATAAAGCCCTCTCACCCAGGGTCGTGGTGGGCTGGGGATGGCA
>PITA01035893.1:0-10060 GCA_004023965.1 Spilogale gracilis | reverse complement strand
TGCATCTCGTCTAAAGCCTTTCTAACCTCAGCTTTCACTTCTGTTACTATGGCTTCCACTTTGAGACTAATGTTCTTTTCTAAATTGACTATTGCTTGGACTATTGCTGCCCTGAATTCCGTATCTGTCATATTGTTTATGTTCATTCCCAGTAATTCTGTGGCCGAGGTTGCAGTCTCAGGGTTCTCCTGCTGTTGGGCATTCCTTCTCCGTGTCATTGTGGGAAGGAGTGGTTGAGGGGGTGTATGACTAAATATATCAGCCCCTATCTAGGTGGATTGGTCTTTGGAAGGTTTTGGAACAACCCGAGTTCACCACCGAAAAGGGAGGGGAAAGAAAAAAGAAAATGGAGAGGAGGAAGCAAGAAAAGACACCCCTGCCAGAGCGGGGCCTGGTGATAGGATTTATATGGTACAAAGCTGTTACAGGATAAAGAAAGGGTTATCAAGGGTAAATGAAGAGGTCAAAAAGCAAAGCCCCACCTATATGACCCCCAAGACCAGTACTTATATAATATAGAAGTAAAGACAGTTACACAGGCACACTGACAAACTAGAGTGGGAAGGTGAGGGCAGACATTCCTTGTGGGCAAGGAATGCGTTTCAGATGCTGCAGAGTTTATCTTGCTGTTATTGTTGGAGGAGCCCACTTTCAAATGATATAGGGGGATTGGAACTGCTTGTATATAGGGGTAGTATTGAATAGGGATGTGGGATTGACTTGGAGCTTGTATCTACATGTACACGTAAAAGAGAGAATAAAGGAAAGAGGAGAGAAGAAAGGGTGAAACAGAGAGAGCTAACAGGGAAACAAGAGGGAACAACAAAAGCAGAAAGTACAGGGGTGTGTTTGAATTTCAGGGTAAAAAGAGAAAGAAAAATAGAAAAATAGAAAAAAAATTAAAAAGAATATATATATATATATATATATATATATATATATATATATAATAAAAAATGTTATGGGGTGTTGTATTGGGTATCACGTTGTGATAAGAAAGTGTATAAAAATTGAAAGAAGAAAAACCCTGAGAATGTAATTTTAAGCTTAAAGTGTAAGCTTTAAAAGTAAAACTAGAAAAAAGTTTAAAAACGTAAATGAGGTGGAAAACTTTATCAATGAGTTGTAGAGTTTTTGGTACTTGTAGTTGAGGTCAGGAGTTTAATATTGCCTTTCCCCTGTTTTGGGATTTTGCATTGGAATGTTGTCCTCCTGAGCTTCTGGCGTGCTTTCTGGGGGGGAGCCTGTCGTTCCCTTTCAGTCCTTCTACCTGGGATGAGTCCCTCGGCCCCCCTGCTAGAGGCCTGTCTCAATGGCATCCAGACTATCAGGCTGCAATTCTCTGGTAGCGGAGCGTTGTTCTTTTGCGTCTTTTTTCAGCAGTTGAGGAAGTCAAGTCTGAGCAGGATGTCTGTGCCCAGACCTCCCTCCCAGAGCGAGCCTCTACACAGGGAGGGGCTCTTTCCAGCCTCCCGGTTGGCAGTCTGTCACAGCCGGGCTGGTGCAGATGTTGTATTGATTTCTGACCCCGCCCCCACTTGTCATTTCACTCCCGCACCTCAAAGCCACAACTCCTTTTGGATCACGCGACGTTGTCTGCCCGCTGGGACCTGGGGCCTCTCCGGTCCCACGAAAGTCTGTAAAAAAACGTCTTCCCCTGGGGGGGTCTACACACGGCCCACGGTGTGGAGAGAAACGGGAGAGAAGGGTAGGATAGAATCCACTCCCGCTGCTTTCCCGGCAGCTGTGGCGGCTCAGGCTGCGTGCGCGCCGGGGCCGGGGCCGGGGCCGAGACCCGGCGGGGCAGAGGGAGTCCCAGCAGAGGGAAAAGAAAGAAAATAAAAGATTTTAAAAAGTCTCCTTGCCTTGCCCCGGGCTTAGCTGTGTTTAGCTTCTTTCTAGCCCCGATTCAGGCCATAATTTGCTGTTATTCCTCACTCACAGAGCACTTTCGTCTGGGGTATTTGTTTTCAATGGTTCAGCTCTGCGGGCTTCCTCCCCCACTGCCCTGTCTCTGGGGGCAAGCCTCCAGACCCTCCAATTTGTTTCTACCTTTTTGCCGATGTTCTTTGTCTCTCGTGGCGGTCCAGAAGTGGGAAATATCACATTTCAGGCTGATTTCATGGGTGTTCACTGTGGTCTTGTAGTGGTTTTTTTTGCTGGAATTCAGCTCTCTTCAGGGAACTCCCCGAAATGCGGTCACCTGGCCTTCTGCCATCTTGACCCCCTCCGACTTCAGGCTTTATTACAAAGCTGTGATTACCAAGACAGCATGGTACTGGCACAAAAACAGAGAAATAGACCAATGGAACAGAGTACAGACTCCAGATATGGACCCACAAATCTATGGGCAAATCATCTTTGACAAAGCAAGAAAAAATATCCAGTGGAAAAAAGACAGTCTCTTCAATAAATGGTGCTGGGAACATTGGACAGCTATGTATAGAAGAATGAAACTAGACCATTGTCTTACACCACACACAAAGGCAAGCTCGAAATGGATGAAAGACCTCTATGTGAGGCAGGAATCTATCAAAATCCTGGGGAAGAACATTGGCAGTAACCTCTTTGACATTGGCCACAACAACTTCTTTCAAGACACATCTCCAAAGGCAAAGCAGACAAAAGCGAAAATGAACTTCTGGGACTTCATCAAAATAAAAAGCTCCTGTACAGCAAAGGAAACAATCAACAAAACAAAGAGGCAACCCACAGAATGGGAGAAGATATTTGCAAATGACACTACAGACAAAGGGCTGGGATCCAAGATCTATAAAGAACAACTCAAACTCAACACCCAAAAAGAAGATGAACACATAAAAAATGGGCAAGAGACATGAAGAGGTACTTCTCCATAGAATATAACTACAAATGGCTAACAGACACATGATAAAATGTTTAGTGTCATTAGCTATCTGGTAAATTCAAATCAAAGCCACACTGAGATACCACCTTACACCAGTCAGAATGGCCAAAATTAACAAAACAGGAAACAACAAGTGTTGGAGAGGCTGCGGAGAAAGGGGAACCCTCTTCCACTGTTGGTGGGAATGTAAACTGGTGCAGCCGCTTTGGAAAACAGTGTGGAGATTCCTTAAAAAATTGAAAATAGAGCAACCCTATGACCCTGCAATTGCCCTACTGGGCATTTACCCCAAAGATACAGATGTAGTGAAAAGAAGGGCCATATGTACACCAATGTTCATTGCAGCAATGGCCACAATCGCCAAACTGTGGAACGAGCCAAGGTGCCCATCAACAGATGAATGGGTAAAGAAGATGTGGTACATACATACAATGGAATACTATGCTTCCATAGTAAGAAAGAATGAATATCCAACTTTGGTACCAATATGGACTGGACTGGAAGAGATTATGCTGAATGAAATAAGCCAAGTAGAGAAAGTCAAGTATCACATGGTTTCACTTACTTGCGATGCATGAGGGGTAGCCTGGAGGACACTGGGAGAAGGAAAGTAAATGGGAAGTAGGGTAACCAGGGAGATAAACGAAATAACAGAGATTTTGGACACAGAAACAAACTGAAGGACTTGGAGGGAGTGGGGTGGGGGTTGGGAGAGACTGGTGGTGGGTACTGGGGGCACCTATTGAGTGGAGCACTGGGTGTGGGGAATGGGGAATGAATCTTGGAAGACTGGGAAAAAATTTTAAGTAGCAATAAATAAATAATAAAAAAATAAAAAAAATTATATGGAAACAAGTGAAAATGAAAACGGCCAAAATCTTTGAGATGCAGCAAAAGCAGTTCTAAGAGGAAAGTTTATAGCAATACAAGTCTACCTCACGAAGCAAGAAAGATCTCAAGTAAACAATCTTACTTTTCACCTAACGGGGCTAGAAAAAGAACAATAAACAAAATCCAGAACAAATGGAAGGAAGGAAATAATTTTAAAAACTAGAGTAGAAATAAATGTTATAGATACTAAAAAAGCAATAGAACAGTTTGATGAAATTTGGAGCTGATTCTTTGAATAAAATAACAAAATTGATAAATCTCTAGCCTGACTTATCAAAAGTAAAGAGAAAGGACCCAAATAAATAAAATCACAAATGAGAGAGGATAAATAACTACCAACACCATAGAAATACAAACAATATGAGAATAGTATGAAAAACTATATGTTAACAAATTGGATAACTTAGAAGAAACATAAATTTCTAGAAACTATAAATCATTAAAACTGAAACAGGAAGAAATAAAACACATGAGCAGACTGATAACCATCAAAGAAATTGTATCAGTAATCAAAAAATTCCCAATAATGAAAGTCCAGGACCAGATGGCTTCACAGGCAAATTCTACCAAACATTTAAAGTTAATACCTATTTTTCTCAAACTATTCCAAAAAATAGGAAAGGAAGGAAACTTCCAAATTTATTCTATGAGATCAGCATTACCCTGATACCAAAACCAGATAAAGTCTCCACTAAAAAAGTGAACTACAGGCCAGTAACCTGATTAACACAGATGCAATATTTCTCAATAGAAAAATATCAACCTGAATCCAAAAATACATTTAAGAAATCAGTCACCATAATCAAGTGGGATTTATTCCTGGAATGTAATTGGCTCAATATTCGCAGATCAATCAAAATGATATATCACATCAGGAAGAGAAAAGATAACAACCATATGATCATTTCAATAGATGCATAAAAAGCATTTGACAAAATACAGCATCCATTCATGATGAAAACCCTCAAATAAAGTAGGCTTACAGGGAACATACCTCAAAATAATAAAAGTCATATATGAAAAACTCACATGTGACATCATCCATAATGGGGGAAAAACTGAGATCATTTCCCCTAAGGTCAGGAACAAGACAAGGATGACCACTCTCATCACTTTTATTGAAATATTACTGGAAAGTTTAGCTACTGCAATTAGACAACAAAAAGAAATAAAAGGCCCTCAAATTTTTAAGGATGTAGTAAAATTTTCACTATTCGCAGATGATATGATACTTTATCTAGAAAACCCAAAAAACTACTAAACTGATAAATGAATTCAGTAATGTTGCAGGATACAAAATCAATGTACAGAAATCTGTTGCATTTCTATGCCCCAATAATGAAGCAGCAGAAATAGAAATTAAGAGAACAATCCCATTTACAATCGCACCAAAAAAAAAAAAAATCTAGGGATAAACTTAACCAAAGAGGTGAAAGACATATACTCTGAAAACTATAAAACACTTATGAGAGAAATTCAAGATTACACAAAGAAATGGAAAGACATTCCATGTTCATGTATTTGAAGTACAAATATTGTTAAAATGTCCATACTACCCAATGATATCTGCAGATTTAATGCAAACCATATCAAAATCTCAACAACATTTTTCATGGAACTAGAACAAATAATCCTAAAATTTGTATGGAATTACAAAAGACCCCTAATACCCAAAGCAATCTTGAAAACAAAAAAACAAAACTGGAGATATCACAATTGCAGACTTAAAGTTATATTAGAAAGTGGTAGTAATCAAAACTGTATGGAATTGACATAACAATGAACACACAGATCAATGGAACAGAATAGAAAGCCCAGGAATAAACCCACAATTTTATGGTCAATTAATTTTCAACAAAGGAGACAAGAATATGCAAAAGGAAAAAGACAGTCTCTTCAACAAATGGTGCTGACAGAACTGGAGAGCTCCATGCCAAAGAATGATACTGAACCACTTTCTTACACCATACATAAAAATAAGGGGGCACCTGGGTGGCTCAGTTGGTTGAGCGACTGCCTTCGGCTCAGGTCATGATCCCAGAGTCCCAGGTTCAAGCCCCACATCGGGCTTCCTGCTTCGGCGGGAGGCCTGCTTCTCCCTCACTCACTCCCTCTGCTTGTGTTCCCTCTCTAGCTTTGTTTCACTCTGTCAAATAAATAAGTAAAATCCTTAAAAAATAAAATAAAATAAAAATTAATTCCATAACTGATGGGCCAAATCATGGTGAAGTCTCAAAAGAGTGTAAAGATTGCTCCTGGAGCAGTTGTATGTGTAGAAAGTGAAATATGGGGTGACATAACTATAGGATCTTGGATAGCAATCCATACTAAAGCACAAATTATTGCAGAAGCCTGGCCAATAGTGACTGGTGAAGGTAACCTAACAGAAGAACAGGGGCTTATCATAAATGCTCACCCCAATAATATCACCCTTAATGCTGAAGATCCATAACTGAAACTTACAATAACTGGCACCAATAACGTATTTGAAATTGTCTGTTATTCCCAAGCCATGAAAATGGGAGATAATAATGTTATTACATCAAAACCATATGTGGACAGAAATGTAATATTGACAAGTGGTTGCATCATTGCAGCTTGTTGCAGCCTGAATACATTTGAGGTAGTCCCTGAGAATATAATGACTAATGGTTCAGACTGTGTTGGGGGCAGTGCTTGATCCACCCCTCCTGCCATGCCCAAGCCACCGGAAAACTTTGATGGAGGTACCTGTGAATGTGAATATAAAGCCCCTCTGGGCTTTCCCTACCTAGAATCCGGAAAGCCACATACTCTGTGGGTCAGGGCAATATGTCCTTTGTGTGCTTATTCAAGACATATAGTTCCATTCAGTCCTCCTCCAAGTAATCATATCTCTGTATCTCTTATCTGTATTTCTTGATCCCTCTGCCTCAATGGTCTCAAATTCTGTGAGTTTAAGCAATCACTCTACGCTGCAGTGACAATACTAATCCTGTCTCTAGGGCGGGTGCAAAAGCAGTTAAAGATTTAACTGCACCACCCAACTTCCTCACTTTTGAATAATAAAAAACTGGGACCCCAGTCAGTCAAGAGAGACTGAGACAAAGGTAGAGAGCCTTAGAGGAAAGAGCAAGAGAGTCTGCAAGGAGAGACAGAAGCAAAGAGAGACAGAAGCAAAGAGAGACTGAGAAACAGAGAGACAAAGCAGAGAGCCTGCGAGGAGGCAGCAAGAGAGCCTTAGAGGAGAGAGCAAGAGAGCTGGAAAACAGCAAGAGAGCCTGCAGAGAGAGACTGAGAGCCTGCAGAGAGACAGAGAGAAAAAGGCAGAGGGCCTGCAAGGAGGCAGCAAGAGAGCCTTAGAGGAGAGGCAGCAAGAGAGCTGGAAAACAGCAAGAGAGCCTGCAAAGAGAGACAGAAACAGAGAAGCAAAGAAAGCAGCAGAAAGAGAAGCAGAAAAAGAGTAGAGAGACAGAAGAAGAAAAAGAAGTAGAGCAAGAGGGCCAAAGCCAGAGCTAGAGAGCTAGAGCTAGAGAGCCAAAGCTAAAAAGCCAGAGCGTGCAGTTGAGCCTGCTTCATAGGTCACTCCTGACTGACCTCGGGTCTGTCAGCTTGCATTAGATTTCCGTGTCTGTGTCATTATTTTGCCCGCAGTTCGGGACCCACAACTCCGCCGAGGCTGGCTCCTCCAGCGACATCAAGACTGCCTTTGTGGTGTGCATACTGAGCAACCACAGCCCCAGATACTACAGCTGGATTTCCTGATGAAAATCTTGCCAAACTACCACCACCTAAGGAAGACTGTGAAAGGGAGCTCAACTCCAGTAATGTCTGAAGACAACAATGGTGAGATACCTCCTAAGGACTTGGTAATAAGATACCCCCAGAGAGTAAAACTAATTAAATCAACATGTGGTGAGGATGTACTTGTTTATCAAGACTTGTGGTGGCTTGGGAAGAACACACCTTGAGACTCACCACATTGGGCACTAATTGCAAGCTTAACTGAACCATATTCTGATATGCTAATATGGCCACACCATAATTCAGGGAAAGAAGGAACTCTGGATGAGAACACCAGAATTCCATTCTGCACATAGTAAATTTAGAGAAGCTTTCTGATTTATACATTAGTATGAATTTACTTTGAGTAGCTCATCCCCTAAGTCTGTTAATTTAGTCTGTGAGTTGTAAATATTCTGATAAAATAGTTTCTGACCCTTTAGGACAAAGAAAAATTCAAACCCAGACTGTACAGTGCAAACTTTACTCTGTAGGCCTTCTCCATAGCCAGGCTACCAGCCTTCTCTTTTTAACAATCTCTGTCTTACTGAGACTGAACTCAAACTTCAACACAGACATTCTAGGCAGTTATGCTAAGTGGTAGGACAAGTGGTGACATGCTTGTGACATAAAAAGTAGCAATTTGAAGGAAGAAGAAAGAAACCATTTTATAATAGCATCTTACTGCAACAATGTGGTGATAGCTCTTAGGTCAAAATGATAGATTTTCACCAACTGAATAGTACCAAGTTTATAAAAGCTACTGTACACTGCTTTCTTACTCATCAATGAATACACATTATAGTAATTATCTATGCTCCATATAAAATGACATCCAAAATGTAGCAACTTAATACAGTGAACTTTTATTATCTTATACAGTTTGGGTAGGTCAAATCTAGGAATCGTGTAACTGGTGGTTCTGGTAGTTAGTGTGTCTCATGAAGTTTCTCTCAGAAGTTGGTCAGACCTGCAGTCATCTAAAAACTTGACTGAGGTTGGCTAGTCCACTTATAAGATGACAAATGACAGTCTTACAGGGCTATTGGCAGGAGGACTTGGTTCTATACCATGTGAGACTCTCCACAGAGCTGTTGGGTATCCTCATGACATGGCAGCTATCTTCACTCAGCTTCCTTCAGATCCAAGAGAGGAAGGACCTCATCTATAAACTTGCACAAGATCACTTCCACTTCACTTATTTCTTAGAAGCAAGTCACTAAGTCCATCTCACACTCAAGGGGGAGGGAATTAAGCTCCACCTTTTAATGGGAGGAGCATCCAAGAATTCATGTTCATATTCTAAAACCACCAACACATACACACACATCCAATTATACCTGGATTTCTCACTAGTACACGGTCTGAATCTCTCAACGGTCCCCATATTGGGGAAGATGAGTTCAGGAAGGACCCCTCTTTATTGATAGGAATGGCACATGACATCATCAGAGATCTTATAACCTATAAACACTATCTTCTTAGAAATTTAGACCACTTGTCCCTAAATACAACATATATTTCATTAAGTACAAGTTTAATGTCTCTTGGTTGAGTAGAAATTATTATAAATAAAAATTCTGAGGGATAAAAATTTGATTTAATGAAATAAAAATTATGAAAGTTTAAAAATTAAGAATGAAATATAAATAATAAACAATTGATTTCCTTTTACTAAACATTTGGGAAATGCTTTGTTATTCAGACTTCATAACAGTCATTTACTTCTTTCTCAAAGATTTTTTTATTTACTTTAGACAGGGAAAGAGTGTGGGGTGGGGAGGGGCAAAAAGTGGGAGAGAAAGAATCTTAAGCAGACTCTGTGCAGAATGCAAATCCAGAGGTGCGGTTCCACCTCACAGCCCTGAGAACATGGCCTGAGCCAAAACCAAGAATCAAATGCTTAACTGAATGTGCAACTCAGCTCCCCCCAATTTGAACGTTGTAGTAGCACTCAATTCATATTGGTTGCCACCTCTTGCCTAAGTGCCACTTTTAGAAAAAAGAAAAGAGAACATTTAGATAAACCAACAAGCTCTTTGAGATTAGACAGATTTGGGATTTAATCCTAATACTTGCCATATACTGCTACCCAACATTGTAAACTATAAAAATCCCCACTACTCTTCATTATAGAGGAATAAGCACATAAAGCAACTAGCACAGTGCCTAATAAATGGGAAACTCAAAAACACCAGTTGTAATTGTCATTACTGTTCAGAAACAGAAAAGAACATTAATGTTTCTAGATTTGAGTTCTGGACATTTGCCACACACTTTCTCAGAAGTTTAAAACCGTCTTTTCTTGTCAAAAACACTTAGTCCCAGAGAAGTCAAGTAACTCACCTTCTTGTGGATCCTACTTTCTAATTTCTCACTTGAGCCCCAGCCTAAATCCCACTCAACCTCCAGCTATTACAAACTACTCCAAGTTCCCTAAACCCAGCAAACTGTCTTCACTTTTTCTTCTATACACACACATGCTGGATGATTCTCCATTTGTTAATCAAGCTTTAATTACTCCACCATTTAAAATTGTAT
>PITA01035892.1:0-10055 GCA_004023965.1 Spilogale gracilis | reverse complement strand
GAAAGAAAGAAAGAAAGAAAGAAAGAAAGAAAGAAAGAAAGAAAGAAAGAGACAGACAAGCCAGTGAGAAAAGGAAAAAAAAAGAATGGCTTAGGGAGGTGACCTGGTTGAAAAAATGAGACCCTTTTCATTTCTGAGTGCTCAGCCTGCAAAGGGAACCCCAGACTGTCCTGAGATGGGATTCATGAGATCTACACATCCTTCACAAACTTTATCCTTCTTCCACCAACCTCAGAGTACGTGTAAAACTAGGATAGTCATTAGTTAACTGGAACCTAATGAGGAGTCATCATCATTCAACAAATATTCGGGGTTTTGCTATTGGTCTGTGTTCAGTCAGTGCTGGGCACTCAGAGATGAACCAGCCAGTCCCTGTCCTGCTAAAGCAGAAAGAGGAAATAGAGTCACACAAATAAGAACAAAACCCTGCGCTGATAATTCTATATTCTTACCAAAGTGTTGTCATAGGTCAGCAGCATCAGTGTCACCTAAGAGATTGTTAGAGACACACAGTCTTTGGCTCCAGAATCAGAATCTGCATTTTAATAGGAAGGACAAAGCTGTAGAAGCACCGCTGTGCAAAGTGAGGGGCTGTGGGCACCAGGCAGCTGGGAGGAGAAGGGCTGACTCTGCCTCGGAGAGTTTAGAGAACGCTTCCCCAAGAAAGTCACTTTGGGGTTGGAAATGCAAAGATGAATGGAACTTACTGGTTTGAGAGAGAGGAAGGAAATGCCAATGAAAAGAAGGGGTAGGATGACAGGGTAGCCTAAGAGAGATGAAGCCAAATTGGAAACATAGGCTGGAATCTGATTTTGAAGATACTTATCCACCACATGAGGGAATTTATGTGTTGTTGTTGTTGTTTCTTAACAATGGAAATCAAGACCTTTCTCCAGGCTCCATCCTCATGTTTAATCAGTGGCACAGTGTTCAATGCACATTACAGGCACTGATGACCTTGTTAACAGGGAGAATATATTTTCAGGGGGGAAAATATTAGAATAGACTAGTGCCCCCCCGGCGTGCTCAGAGAGAATGAGTGTCCATGAATTTCAAGGGAAACAGGAAAGAAAATTTCCATCTAAGGACTTCTTTTTTTCTGAAGGCAATAAAGGCAAGGAAATTATCAATTCCTCTAAATGGTATTAAACTGAAACATGGTGCCAAGGGACTGGAAATTAATTTTTCTTAGAGGCAAAGTAGCAGCTGTTTAATCTTTTAAACAACCTCATGAAAAGCTAAAGTATATAGAGAATACTTGTCTCAGCTGAAACTTAGTTCCAGATCAGGACTCAAAGTCTGGTGTTCTGATAAGGATGGTCAATCAATGAGTCAGATCAATTGGATATTGAATCGTTGCCCAGGATCTTGTGATTACCATCCCTACGTAAGCCCAGGCTTTCCTTCATTTTCCAACTGGCTGGATCCCCTCAGTGATGAGCAGAGAAAGCCATGGGGCTTTTAAAAGTGGTGGAAGACATTTGTCCTACTCTGTATTATAATGCTTATTGATTTCTTAACTGTTCTCTATGTGTGGAATAAGACAGTGTGTCAGATCTAGCATGGGTAATTCAGACCGCTCCCACATTTAGCAATAAACTTGTCCTGGCATATGAAAGTGATTTATTGTAGTAAAAGTCCTTGGGCCATTGGGACTGTTAACTGGTGGGTAAAGTGTGTGAGAAGTAAAAAGCAGAGCATTAGTAGGTAGAATGAAATCATTCTGCAATGTGTACAGCTGGCAAAAAAGGAGATGGGGGAGCTTCTAGTACGAGTGCCTGCTCAATGTTGTCACTAAATGAATGCTCCACAGTGTTCACCTTTAATTCATTCCATAGCCTTACGAAATAGCTGTCATTAGCCCTCATTTCAAATGAGGAACTTGAGGCTCAGTGACGATGGCTGTTAAGGCCTCACGGCCGGGATGTGCGGAGCTAGGATTCAAATCTGGGTCATACTTACTGTTGACGATAGCTCACCACCCCTGTCTTCCTGGAGTGCACTCAGAATTCTTCCCCTAAGAGCCTGCAAATTTGCTGCCAGTTTGTCTAGTCTTCAGAAAATTCACCAAAACAGAATAACAGACAAGAACCACGTGGATAAAAGAAGTTATTGAACAGTGATTGCTAAATTACATAAAATTTGTAAAGTATATATAATCATATATAATAATGATTGTTTTACTTTAAAACTTCCCTTTATGTTGTGAATTGTGTAAGACTGATGATTCACAGACCTGTACCCATGAAACAAAGAATACGTTATATGTTAATTTAAAAAATTTTTTAAAAAAACCTTCACTTTACAAAAGGTTTCAGCATAGATTTTACATATCCAGCTTCTAAATACGCTGAAGACAGTCTGTGTATAGATATCGAGCTTATAGTTTTTCTAGAACACAGTTTTCATGTACAGATGAATAAATATTTCACATAAATGCAAATTTACCCATCTACTTGGTTCCTTGAGATACTAGTAACAGTAAATCAATAAGCATTGATCTATCACTTATTCACTACTAAGTATGCTGTGCTAAATCCCGGGAGAGAAATAATCAGGCATGCAGTGTTGCTATATAAAAGTCTCTCTCCAGCAGGGGAGATGAATCAAGCAAATGCAGAATTAAGTCTAAGAGGCTTTTGTTTGTTTGTTAGTTAGTGTTAGTGACAATAGGGAGAAAAATTGAAAGAAAGAGAGAAGGTTTTATTGAACTGACAAGTATCCAAATGATACGTATTATAGAGACTTGGAAGGAAGTAATGGGATCAGGTTCAGGAAGGTCAAGGAAAGCTTCGCAGAGCCAGCTCTCGGTCCTGGGTGTAGAAGGGAGATAAATGTTGAAAGGCAAAAAGCAAATGTGCTTATTAGGCCCAAACCAAAGTACAGAGAAAGATGTTATTTAGGGAAAAGTAAGTGGACTGATCTGAATTTGAAGAAACGTGGGCAAAAGGACTAAGGACTGTTGAAACGGAAAAGGCAAAGCTGGAACCAAGTCACGAAGAGACCTTGAAAGACCCAAGCAGTCTCTGGATGGCTCTTCTTAGGTGTGGCAGCCACGAAAGATTTTCAAGCCAATTAAAACCCTTCCTTTTCGGGGCGCCTGGGTGGCTCAGTTGGTTAAACGACTGCCTTCGGCTCAGGTCACGATCCCAGAGTCCCGGGGTCAAGTCCCACATCGGGCTCCCTGCTCGGCGGCAGGAAGCCTGCTTCTCCCTCTCTCACTCCCCCTGCTTCTGTTCCCTCTCTGGCTGTGTTTCTCTCTGACAAATAAATAAAAAAAATTTTTTTTAAAGGAAATAAACAAACCAACAAAAAAACCCTTCCTTTTCAGTGATTGGTATTGGGACTGCTGGATATCAACAGCAAAAAAGTGAAGCTGACTCCCCCACTTCACACCACATGCAAAAATTAACTCCAAATGGGTCACAGAAATAATGTAAATGATAACATTCTTGAAGAATACACGGGAGTAAATCTTTGTGATCTTGGTTTAACAATTATTTCTCAGGTACAACACCAAAAGTAGAAATGATAAAATAAAATGGATAAACTGAATTTAATAAAAACAACTTTAATTTTACACTTCAAAGAACACCATTAAGAAATGGAAAAGATGACCAACAGACTGGGAGAAGATATTTATATGTATGTCATATAGCCAATGACAGACTGATACCTGAAATATTAAAAAGAAAAATCAATTTCCACAACTCAGTAAAAATTTTTTAATTTAAAAATGGGCAGAAGGTTTGAATGTTGAATATTTTTTCAAGGAGACATAAGAAGGAACAGTAAGCACCTAAATAGATATTCAGTGTCACTGGTCATTACAGAACTGCAAATCAAAACCACCACAGTGAGATACCATGTCAGCACACTAAGATGTCTACAATAAAAAGAAAATTGGGGTGCCTCTGTGGCTCAACTGGTTAAGCAACAGATTCTTGATTTGGCTCAGATCATGATATCATGTTCGTGAGAGTGAGCCCCAGTGCAGAGTCTGTTTGTGAACCTCTCTCCCTGTCTCTGTCCCTCTCCCCACTCACAAACACTCTCTTTCTTTAAAATAAATAAATAAATAAATAAAATCTTAAAAAAAACTTTCTTTTAAAAGTCAATAACAAGTGTTGGTGACCATGCTGAAAACTGGAATTTCCACACACTGATGATGGGAATGTAAAACAGTGTAGCCACGATGGAAAACAGTTTTCAAAATGTTTCCTCAAAATGTTAACCATCAAGTTACCATTGATATTGAAATTCCTTTGTTTGAAAAATTCTCCAACAGGGAAAAAAAAGGTTTCTATAAAGACTTGAATATGAATGTTTATAGCAGTATTATTCACAATAGCCAAAAGAGTGAAAACAACACAAGTGCCTAACTGGTAAAAAGGTAAACAAAATGTGGTATATACACACAATGGAGTATTATTCAGACATGGAAGAGAAATGAGTACTATGCACGCTAGAACATAAATGAACCTCAAAAATATAATGCACACTAAAAAAGCCAGACATAAAAGATCATATATTATATTGCCATTTATATGAAATGTCCAGAAATTCACATATCTAGAGACAGAGGGTTAAAGGTGAGTGTGAGGATTCATGAAATCATAAAATTTCTTTTGGGGTGATGAAAGTATTCTAAAAATTAGATTGCAGTTATGGTGCACACCTCTGTAAATATACTAAAAATCATTGAAGTATACTCTTAAAATAGGTGAAGTTTATAATATGTAAATTACACCTCAATGAAGTTGTTTTATTTAAAAAACTATCCTTCATTCATTCTTTTCTCCCTTCTTTCCCCTATCCTGCCTTTCTTTTCTTCCCTTCCCCTCCTTTCTTTTTCATTATTCTTTAATCTTTGGTCAAACTCTTAAGCACAGGTAAGCATTTAAAACACAAATCTTCAGCAAGCATCTGTGCTGAGCCGAAGGCAGAGGCTTTAACCCACTGAGCCACCCAGGCGCCCGGGATGGGGTACTTTCTAATGAAGAGCTCTTGGAAAACTTATTGCAGTTTCTTAAGGAAACTTGAAGAACTAAACCCACGCTTTTACTTTCCTCTCTCCCTCCCCCCATCCCTGCCCTGTACATCACATCTGAGGAGCTGATATACCACCAAGTGAGGAGTAGAGAGAAACAGGAAGGGTGGTCCAGGCAGAGACTAGCAAAGGGCACAGTGCTTACTGGATTCTCAGGACAGCCAGTGATCTTGTGAGTGTGGCGGGAAGAGAGTGAAGGATGGGGGTGAAGAAAACGAGGCGGAAAAGGAGGGCCACACCAATTGTTGATGAAGTGGCCAAGGTAGTTCAATGAGGAAAGAGAAGTCTTTTAAACAAGTGATTGAAAGAAATGAACATCTATATACAAAAAAAGAAGAATCTTAACCCTTACTTCATTCACTCCATGTATAAAAATTAGCTTGAAATGGATTATAGACCTTTGTATAAAACCTAAAATTCCAAAACTTTTAGAAGAAAACATAGGAGAAAAATCTTTGTGAATGTTCATCAGGCAATTTCCTAGATAGGGCACAAATAGCACAATTCATTAAGATTTTTTTTTTGAGGGGCGCCTGGGTGGCTCAGTTGGTTAAGTGACTGCCTTCGGCTCACTCAGGTCATGATCATGGAGACCCAGGAACGAGTCCCACATCAGGCTCCCTGCTCAGCGGGAAGCCTGCATCTCCCTCTCTCATTCCCCCTGCTTGCGTTCCCTCTCTGGCTGTGTTTCTCTCTGTCAAATAAATAAATAAAATCTTTTTTTTTTTTATAAATTGTATTCTGTTGTACCTTAAAACTGCTCTTTAAAAGCACTACTAAGAAGTGAAAAAACAAGCCACAGAGTGGAAGGAAATATTTCCAAAATATATATCTGATTAAAAAAAAACATATCCAGAATACATAAAGAATTCTCAAAATTCAATAATAATGCCAAATTGGGGTACCTGGGTGGTTCAGTCGTTAAGTATCTGCCTACGGTTCAGGTCATGATCCCAGAGTCCCAGGATCGAGCCCCACATCCAGCTCCCCTGCTTGGCGGGAAGCCTGCTTCTCCCTCTCTCACTCCCCCTGCTTGTGTTCTCTCTCTAGCTATGTTTCTCTCTGCCAAATAAATAAATAAAATATTTAAATAATAATAATAATAATACCAAGTAGTATGGCTAAAATTAAGGATCCTGAAAATACCAAGTGTTGGTGAGTATGCAGAGCAAATGCTACTCTCAGATACTGCTGGTAGGAGACAAACTAGCACAGACTTTGGAAAACAGTGTGGTGGTTTTTTATACAGTTGATCATACATTTACTATAGAACCCAGTGATCAGTTTCCTAGGGATATACCCAAGAGAAGTGAAAACACATATCCATACAAAATCCAAGCGTTTATAGGAATCTTATTCACAATAATCAAAAGCTGGAAACAACCCAGTTTCATCAACTAATGAATGAATCAACAAATATGGTACCTCTATAGAAGGTACTACTACTCCTGAATAATAAGGAATGAGCTACTGGTACACATGCTACAAAATGGATGAATCTCAAGAACATACTAAGTGAAAGATGTCAGATAAAAAAGGCTATATAACAAAGGATTACATCTCATTCTGCAAAAAGTAGAACTATAGGAGAAGACATCAGATTTGTGTTTGGCAGAGGCTTGAGTGAAATTAGGGGATTGACTTTAAGGGGTGAGGGAGAACTTTGGGGGCACTAAAATATTCTATATATTCTCATACCCTTCTGATTACAGTGGAAGTTACACAACTGTTTATATTTGTCAAAATATTCACCTATACACCTTTTTAGGGTGAATTTTATACAAGAAACTTAACTTTATAAAATATTCATCCATGTTGTTTTGTGTAGCTATCATTCCTAAATTATTGTTCTGGATTACTACTACTACTACTACTACTACTACTACTACTACTACTACCACTACTGCCATTGCATGAATATACAATTTACTTTTTTATTGATGGGCACTGAATGTTTTGTCATTTTGGGGCATTACAAATAATCATGCTATGGCTATTCCTTTACATAAATCTATCTGTCAGGTTCATGTGCATGCAGTTCTGTTGAATAAATACTTAGGAGTAGAATGCTGGGTCATGAGGTATGCTAGCTTCAACTTTGCTAGATAATGCCAAACTCACTTTATGAAGTGATTGTAACAATTTACACTCTCACCAGCAGTACAACATCTATTCATGATAAAAGCTCTCAACAAAGTAGGCTTAGAGGGAACATACCTCAACATAATAAAGGCCATGTATGAAAAACCCACTGTGAACATCATACTCAATGGGGAAAAACTGAGAGCTTTCCCCTAAGGTCAGAAACAAGACAAAGATGTTCATTCTTACCACTTTAATTCAACATAGTACTGGAAATCCTAGCCACAACAATCAGACAACACTGAAAAAAATAAAAGGCATCCAACATGGTAAGGAAGAAGTCAAACCTTCATTATTTGCAGATAACATGATAGTATATATAGAAAACCCAAAAGACTCTACCAAAAAACTTTAGAACTGCTAAATGAATTTAGTAAGGTGGCAGGATACAAAATCATCCAGAAATCAGTTGCACTTCTATACACTAATAGAGAAGTAGCAGAAAGAGAAATTAAGAAAACAACCCCATTTACATTTGCACCAAAAATAATAAAACACCAGTTGTAAACTTAACCAAGGGGGTAAAATCCCTATACTCTGAAAAGTATAAAACACTGATGAAAGAAACTGAAGACAACACAAACAAATGGAAAGATATTCCATGTCTATGGATTGGAAGAACAAATATTGTTAAAATATCCATACCACCCAAAGCAATCTACAGATTTAATACTTAATGGGAGATGATATTTGCAAATGACATAGCCAATAAAGGGTTAGTACCCAAAATAAAGAACTTATATAACTCAACACCAGTAATAATAATAATAATAGGCAGAGGACATGAACAGACATTTCTCCAAATAAGACATACAGATGGCCAACGGATACATGAAAAGATATCCAACATCACTGACCATAAGGGAAATGCAAATTAAAACCACAATGAGATATCACCTCACAACTATCTTGAACAGCTAAAATAAAAAACACAACAAACGACAAGTGTTGGTAAAAATGTGGAGAAAAAGGAAACTTTGTGCATTGTTAGTGGGAATGGAAACTGGTGTGGTCACTGTGGAAAACAGCATGAAGGTGCCTTAAAAAGTTAAAAGTAGAATTACCATATGATCCAATTATTCATTACTTAGCCAAAGAATATGAAAACATTTCTTCAGAGGGATATACACCCCTATGTTTATCACAGCACTATTTACAACAGCAAAAATATGGAAGCAATCCAAGAGGTCATCGATAGATGAATGGATAAAGAAGATATGGTATATATACAATGGAATATTTCTCAGCCATAGAAAGAGTGAAATTTTGACATTGGCAATGATATGGATGGGCTTAGAGGCTATAATGCTAAGTTAAATAAGTAAGTGAGAGAAAGACAAATACTATATGATTTCATTCATATGTAGAATTTAAGAAACAAAGGAAAAAAGAGATTAATCAACAGACTCTTAACTATAGAGAACAAACAGATGGTTACCAGAGGGGAGGTGGGTGTGGGGAAGGATGAAATAGGTGAAGGGGATTAACAGTACATTTACATGATGAGCACTGAGTAATGTATAGAATTGTTAAATCACTATATTGTACACCAGAAACTAATATTACATTGTAGGTTAACTATATTAGAATTAATATTTTTTAAAATTCTTTTTTAAAAAGATTTTATTTAGGGGCGCCTGGGTGGCTCAGTTGGTTAAGCGACTGCCTTCGGCTCAGGTCATGATCCCGGAGACCCGGGTTCAAGCCCCACATCAGGCTCCCTGCTCAGCAGGAAGCCTGCTTCTCCCTCTCTCACTCCCCCTGCTTGTGTTCCCTCTCTGGCTGTGTTTCGCTCTGTCAAATAAATAAATAAAATCTTTAAAAAAAAAAAAGAGTTTATTTATTTATTTGAGAGAGCGAGAGCGAGGAAGAAAGAACATGAAAAGGTGGGGAGGGGCATAGAGAAGGGGAGAAGCAGCTAGCCTGATGGGGGCTCAGTCCCAGGACCCTGGAATCATGACCTGAGCTGAAGGCAGATGCTTAACCAAGGGAGCCACCCAGGCACCCCTATCGGGTATTTTAAAGAGGTTTTCATCAGCTGAAATATTCTGATTCTTTTCAATTTCCCTGTCATTGTAGCTTTGAATAGATGAACACTATCCATGTGTATGAATTCCACAAATAGGATTGGTAAAGTGATTACAAGATTCCCACCTCAAGAATGTAGGAATGTAGCTCAAGAATGTATCCTCCCTCTATGTCAATGTAGCTAAGTATATTTTCCTTAATAGATGGATTGGGGGAAGGATATATGTGTGAGGGTAAATTTCATAAACTTTTGAGTTTTTGGTTCTTTTGTCTTCCAAGATCCGACACTTCCCTCTCTTGTTTTGTTTTGTACCGTTCAGGCTTCAAAAGCCGTTCTTCCTCTTTTTTCTAGCACTTTTTTGAGGATGTTAAAATATACAGAAAAACTTAATTTTCTAGCCAACAATCATATATTTATCATTTAGATTCTACAGTCAATATTTTATAATTCTTGCCTATTACATACTGATGAAATTACCCATCCATTAATCCATTTTATTTTTGATGAATTTCAAATTGTCCACATCACTACATTTTTCTTTAAGTACTTTATCATGTATGTCATTAAATAGAGCTCAGTATTTATTATTTTAATATAAAAATACACAGTAAATGAAATGTACAAATATTTGGTATACATTTGCTAAGTCTTAATAATTGCATACATCTGTGTAACCCAAACTGCTATCAAGATATAGATCATCACCATCATCCTAGATGGTTTTCTTATGCTCCCTTCCGGTAAATCCTCTATCCCTTTACTCACAGACAACATTATCTTGATTCTTCACCATGGACTAGTTTTGCCTGTTCTAGAGTTTCCTATAATGGAATC
>PITA01035891.1:0-10042 GCA_004023965.1 Spilogale gracilis | reverse complement strand
TCTCTCTCTCAAGAATTCCGCCGAACCCGGACCGCGGTGAAGGAGAGCGGGTGGGAAGGAAATCTGTAGGAGAAGACTGGAGAGAGTCGGGAGGGGGCGAGCCTGAAGGAGAGTCGGGGGCGCGGGGGCGTGCAAGTCCTGAGCGTGGGAGGGGGGTGGAGAGTCACCTGGCGGGACCGAGGCGGATGAGCCTGGGAGGGAGGCGAGCCTAGGCGGGGCGAACCGAGGAGGAGCGGCGGGGCAGGGGCCAAGGTTGGGGGCGGGGACCAGGCGGGGCGGGAGCCTCCGCCCGAACCGCGGCGGGAGCAGGTGGAGCCGCCGCGGGAGCCCGCCCGGCGGAGCGGAGGGAGGCGGTGGCTGGGCCAGGGCCATGGAGCTGCTAAAGCTGAACCGGAGCGCGCAGGGGTCCGGAACCGGGCCGGGGGCTTCCCTGTGCCGCCCGGGGGGCGCCCTCCTCAACAGCAGCGGTTCGGGCAACCTCAGCTGCGAGTTCCCTCGCATCCGCGGAGCCGGGACACGAGGTGGGTGCCCCCCTACACCTCCTCCACCAGCTCCTTCTCACTGCATCCCACACTGATAGAAGCCCCCACTGCCTCCTCAAACGCCTACCTCATCCCCTCACAGTACTCCCTCTCAGTCCCCAAACAGCTCCCCGACACTTCTGCCCTCCCTCCTCCCCCGTCCCCCAGGGCTCCTAAAAAACTCCAGCACATCTTCACACCACCTGATAAGAGCCCCTTCACGTCCCGGTCTCCGGCCGCACCCAGAGCTACTGGTCACCCCCAAACACAGCCCCCTCCCCAACACAGAGCCCCCTTCTAAACATAGAAGGTCAGGAATCAAGGACCTCCTCTTACTATCCTCCAGGTCTCTCTCCCTTTTAAATCCAGTTCACAGAGCCACAATGGGGAAGGAAAGAAAGAAAAGGCAAAACTGGGGGAAAAAAGAGGGCTGGTTGAGGGAGGGAGCCCTATGGAAGGCTTAAACGGTAGTTAGAGCTATAATCTCCAGTGTTCCCCACCCCAAACCCCAGGCTTCCCAAAAGAGATCCTCAAAGCTGAGTTAGGCTGGACACTGGGGGCTGCTCCCTAGTGCTACCTCTCTCCATTTCACTCCTCAAATCCTCCTGCTTCCCAAGGTAAGACTTCTAATCAAGGCACTGCCCCCTCTTTCTGTCTTTAAGACCCTTCCAAGCCCCTTCTCCAACCTGCCTCTCCTGAGGTTTCCTCCTCTTAGAAGCTGGCTTGGCCTTTTGTCTCCTATCCCTTGTGCCACCATCTCTTCCCCCACTCCCACTGCTTCCACTTACTCAGTCCCCAAAATGACTTTCACTCCTCCCACAGGCCAACAGCCGCATTTTCTTGATAACCCAGCTCACAAGATATGTTTTCTTTTCCTGAACCTTTTCTTTCCGTAAATGTCCCTGGACACCTACTGTTGAAGCTCAGCTAAGTTCTGGGGACACAGGAATGAAAGAGACCCAGTCTAGACCCTGACCTGTCCATAGTCAAGTGCAAAGGGGAGACAAACCAGTGGGAAAATAACAGTCAGCATGAGAAGTCCCAGGAGAGGGTCTGAATTGCGGGCACCCAAAGAGGATGAAATCCAAGAACTTCCTAGACAAGGGAACCCAGGAGTTGGGTCTTGAAGTTGGGAGTTCAGTAGGCAGAAAACAAAGGAGAGGGATTCCAAGACATGGAGCAGTGCTGAGCATAAGGAAATTATTCCACGTTCAAGAAGGGAATATGGGCATACATTTTAACTTGAGAATTTACCCCCAAATAATTTATGTTTTCTCAGATCAGTTGTTACACACTCTTTTTTTTAATGCAATTGTGTTTTGTTTTGTTTTTTTTAAGATTTTATTTATTTGACAGAGAGAAACACAGCCAGAGAGGGAACACAAGCAGGGGGAGTGAGTGAGGGAGAAGCAGGCCTCCCGCCGAGCAGGGAGCCCGATGTGGGACTCGATCCCGGGTCTCCGGGATCATGACCTGAGACGAAGGCAGTCGCTTAACCAACTGAGCCACCCAGGCGCCCCAGGTGTTACACACTCTTACTTAGATTCTTTCCTTCCACAAATATTTACTGAACCAGAGATAGTGCGAGGTGCCAAAACGAACAGTTCCTATTTCATGGAGCTTACAGTTTAGTGGGGGAGAGACAAGAAAGCAGGGAATTGCTGCATAGAGTGGGATTGTGCCTTAGGAAGGCTGTGGGAACAAAGAAAAGGAGACCTGGCCTAGTCTAGCTTAGCCATGGGAATCAAAGTTGGCCTCCTGAGGAATAATAAAAAAGATGAAAGAGAGCCAGATACATGAAGGGGCCAGAATGGCAAAAAAGCATTCTAAACAGAGAAACAGTATGATTAAGCACCCAAAATTTAAATCTGTGGTACTTTCCTTCAGTGTGTCAGTTTCTAAAAGCCTGAAACACACACCATAAGAGAGGATAAAGGAACACTCTTGATGAAGACCAGCCTAGACGGTTTACAAAAAGCTTCATAGACCTGGCTGAGGAGTGTGGATTATTTTTTAAGATTTTATGTATATATTTGAGAGAGTGAGCACAAGCTGGGTGGAAGGGCAGAGGGAGAGGGAGAAGCAGACTCCCCACTGAGCAGGGAGCCCAAAGATTCAGGGGTTCCATCTCAGGACCGTGCAATCATGACCTGAGCCGAAGGCAGAGGCTAGACCTCTTAACGGACTGAGCCACCCTTCCAAGACAGTGAATTTTTATCCTAAGGGCAATGGCAACTGCTGAAAGGCTCTGTAGTACAGCCAGGATTAGTTCTGTAGTGGAGAGGATGGATTAGAGTACAAGACATGAAAGGGGGTGGGGGGACAGTTTAGAAGGCTATTATATTACTCTGGTGAAAGATGACCTGGCCTTAGACTAAGGTATTCACTGTGGAGATGGAGAGAAGTGGGTGGATTTGAGAGGCACTTCTGGAAATGGAAACAACAGAACTTGGTGATTCATTAGGAACAGAGAGGGAGGAAGAGGTCAAGGATGACATCTAGGTCTCCGGTTTGGACAACTGGATGGATGTTGGTTCTCTATCATGAGAAGGAGAACAGAGGAACAGAAACCAGGTTTGAAGAAGAAGATTATAAATTCAATTTGGA
Source organism: Spilogale gracilis (assembly GCA_004023965.1). Lineage (NCBI taxonomy): Eukaryota > Metazoa > Chordata > Mammalia > Carnivora > Mephitidae > Spilogale > Spilogale gracilis. Next base: position 6,914 of record PITA01035891.1, on the reverse strand, counting down.
ACACGCTGAATTTAAATGCTGGGGAGATACCCAGGTGGGGTTGGCCAGTGAGTTGTCAAATCTGGTGGTCAGGAACTTAGGCGAGAGGTACCAGCTGGAAATACAGACCTAAAAGGTCTTTGCCTACAGGAGATAATGGAAGGCATGGGAATAGATAAAATCATACAAAGGTTGTGTAGGATGAAAAGAAAAAAGGTCCTAGGGCAGAACCCTGAAGAAGACTGATATTTAAAAGCCAGTAAAGGAAGGAGAATCCATGACAAAACCATCAGAGAGACAAGAAAACAAAGAAAAGATTTCAAGCAAGGTGGGATAAGCGATGTAAGATGCTGCTGCTGTGAGGTGAATGAGGACAGAACAGCATCCTTCAGATCCAGTAACAAGGACCTCCTATCAAGGAGGAGTCACAGGTCTTAAGGTATGGCTACAGGAGGTTGAAGTTTGGGACAGTGGGGGGGGGGGGATGCTGAGAAGTGAACCAGGATGTGTAGACAAAACTTTCCAGAAGTTTGGTAGGGAGAGAGAGGCAAAGAAAAAATAGGATAGTACTAGAAATAGATTGGGGTTGAGGAATGGTGTATGGAGTGGGGGAGTTGTCTTTGGGTGGGTGTGTGTGCACACGCGCGTGCAATAGAAGAGCCTTTTTAAAATGTTGATGCAGAATGGGCTGAGATGAAGGTTGAAGGTAAAGCAGAGAGCAGGGATAGTCAACAGGCCAGGGGACCCTGAGAAAGCAGAATACGAAGTGACTGAGAGCAAAGGTCCAAGAACTGGCCTTGCTCCTCTGGACGTTGTTATCCACACAGAGTTAGTTGGCTGTTGCTCAGGCAGTCAGAAGTTACCCACAAAGACAGTCATGAGCCACTCACTCAGGTATCACCCCCACAGATCCGTGTTAGCCAGGCTCACTCCAGTGTTACCAGCAGAAATGTGGATTTTACCCACATTAGTCTTTTTTTTTTTTAAGATTTGAGAAAAAGAGAGTGCACACGCACGGGGAGAGGGGGAAAGAGAAGCAGACTCCTGGCTGAGCAAGGAGCCAAACATGGGGCTCAATCCCAGGACCCTGGGATCCTGACCTGAGCAGAAGGCAGACGTTCAGCCACCCAGGCGCCCCATCCACATTAGTCTCCCATGTTATCCACATAGACCTGAGTGCTAATGTTCACTCGGATGCTACCCACGGAAAAATAGATGTCACCCTAACATTGTTAAGTCACCTTAACATTGCCCACACTTATTAGGATGTCACCCATCCACCAAACACACTTGCTTTCCTTTGTCATACACGCATAGATATTGCCCATGGTCACCTAAGCAACCTTTTCCAGATATTACTCATAAAAATCACAGATGTTCCTCTCACACATTCAGATATTATCCACAAAGACTCAAATGCTACTGTGTTCGCTCAGGCACTCAGTTACTGTACTCGGTCAGATTCCTATCTCAGCTACCATCTTAACATGTTAACATCTCACGTCTGTACCCACTTAATCATTGCCCACACATTCTTGGATTTTACTTCTGCTTACTCAGCCACTACCGTCATCACGTGGATACTCCCCCATTCATATTCAGACCTCTGGATGTGAGCCATGTTTCCTGAAGATGTTATCTGCAGTACGAGATATTATCCACAGACGTATCTACAGAAATCACTCTTGTCCGCTGCAGTGTGACAATTGCTCTTCTCTTGCTCACTTCAGCAGCACCTATACTGAAACTGGAACCCATGTTACAATACTTGCCAGATATTATCGAAACCTACCTATATCCCCCACTCGATCAGGCATTACCTACAGACATCTAGCTGTTACCCTTCTCAGCCCTTGTCCACAAAAATATGTATTACTCTCACCTACCCAGATGTTATCTCAAAAACTTAAGTGTCACCCAATTTTTCACTCTGATATTACCTACACATCTTTCCACATTATTTCTTCTCCCTCAGTTAGTACCCTCATTTGACCCACAGTCATGCTGTCTGTGGTCACCACAGACACGTGGGTATTCCCTTGATGTCTGTGTTCGTGGGTGAGCAGATCCACACTCAGTGGAAGGCAGGATTTGAGTCATCAGCAGTTTCAGTGTTATTTCTTATAAAGTCCCGATTTTTGTTTTATGGCACATTGTCTGGATTTTTGTGCTCATACTTCTCTAACATCATCTGGACAGAACAAATGCAGATTCCCTAGACCCCAGAAGCAAAAATGAACTGTCATGGTCTTCTGACCTCTCTGGCTCAGCAGGATAATTCCCACAGATCATATCTCTAAGGTTAGATAATAGGTACTAATATCTATAAGGTGCCTCTCCCATTCTTCCACCCCTACCTTAAGCTGCTAGTTGTTGAAGCCACTGTGATCACTCCTATTCCACTACAGAAACGTACAGGGATGCATACATATAGGCGGAAACACACACACAGGTCTTTGTTCCAATGCTTTTTTGTGACCTTTGAGAAAACTAATAGACTTCTATTTATTATATATGTATTTAAGTAAGTTCCACACCCAGCATGGAGCCCAACACAGTGCTTGAACTCACCACGCTGAGATCAAGACCTGACCTGAAATCAAGAGTTGGATGCTTAATGGATTGAACCACCCAGGCATCCTACTAATAAACTATTTTTACAGTAGTTTCAGGTTTATAGAAAAATTGAATGGAAAGCACAGGAGTTCTCTCTCTCTCTCTCTCTCTCTCTCTCTCTCTCTCTCTCTCTCACACACACACACACACACAATTTCCCCTATTGTTAATATCTTTCATTAAGGCAATACATTTGTTACATTTGATAACCCAATATTGATATATTATTAACTAAATTCCATAGTTTACATTAGGGTTCACTCTTTTTGTTATATACTCTATGGGTTTTAACAAATGTGTAATAACATCTATCCACCATAGTACCATACACATCATCCCTCCTTCCCTCTTCCCAGACCCCTATCTCTAAGATTTCTTTTTCACCTCTACTAATTGTTCAACAGCAAAGACTTGGAGAGATAACAGTGGCTGGAAATAAAGTAATAACTGGGAAGGAATGCCCAGCAAAACAGTAGAATGCTGGGAAATTTTACTGGGACTCTAGTTTTCTGGAGACCCATGCAAATTGGGAACTTCACAAGGGTGAGCACAGTCTCATTCTTCTGCTCCACCAAGTTCAAGGACACACATGGGACACATCAGTTGGATGAATGAATGAGAAAAGTGCTTTCTAAACTTTAGAGTGCTGTACCAACCTAAGGTATGGTTGTTGATTCAGGAACTAGTTGAAAGGCACCTGAGTGGCTCATTCATTTAAGCAGCTGGCTCTTGATATCAGCTTAGGTCATGACCTCAGGGTCCTGGGATGAAACCTGGGTATTGGGGAGGGGGGAGTCCCTACTCAGCAGGGAGTCTGCTTAAGGACTCTCTCTCTCTCCCTCTCCTTCTACCCTCACCCCATTCTTTCTCTTTCTCACTCTAAAATAAATAAATAAATCCTAAAAAGGAAGGAAAGAAAGAAAGAGAGAGAGAAAGAAAGAGAAAAAAAGCAAGAACTATTTGAAAAGAGACATTCAGAGGAGGATCTGAGAAAGATGACAGAACTAGAGAGATTAAGGAAAAGGACCGGTTGGGGGGAAGAAGCATAGGATGCACTACCAGCTTTTCTTCTGGGTCCAAGGACCTCTATGACAGAACTTACCCTCATAAATGTTCTTTATTTACACACACACACACACACACACACACACACACCTCAATTTGCTACACATAGGCCCTCCTTGCAGAGAGGGTGACATGCGTCTCCAGAGAAACAGAGGCAGAGAAAAGAGGGCATGCTGGAGCTTTAGAAGCACAGAAGTGAAGCATGAATGGGGAAGGACAAAGCAGGTGCATTTGTATGGAAAGTGAGAGAGATTCATTCGAAATCCATTAGCCAGCATGTGTGAACACTTCCTATATGCAGAACATTATGCTAAGTGCCAGGGACAGGCTGAAGAACAGAATGGGCTCTGCCCTCATCCTCAAGAAGCTGAGTCCAGTGGGGGAGATAGAGAGTTAAACATAATACAGCAAGCAATGACACACTAGAGTAGAGAGAGGCAGAACGAGGCACTGAGACTGAGACTTCACTGGGAGAAGGAGGCGGCATTATGGATGACAGAGGGGTGAGGAAGTAGTAGGAGGCAAAGCATTTTAGAGATCTGGAGACTCGGCTGCCATTCCAGTTCAGCACCTTAGCTGTGTGATCTGAGCAAGTAATGTCACTGCTGGGTTCTATTCGGGGATCTCTTGTAAATAATGTGTAGTAGATGCCTAAAACCATTTCTGAGTAGGTTGGTTATTGTTATGAAAACAGCTGAATTCAGAGCCTAAGACAAGAGTCAATGTATGGGGTTGCAGAAAGGGGCTGCCCCTTTGGGTCCTTCCTTCCCCACAACCTAGAAGGCTCTATTCCCGCCCTCTCTCCCTTCAAGCTCTGGTCTCCCTCATGCTGAGACCACGGGTTTGAATGACTGAGTCCAGTTTAATTCGTTTGGCTGTGATATAGAGGCCTAAAGACGAATCCATCCCCCAATAGACAATGACAGAAATAAATGGGGTCAGCCCTCTGTCTAGCCCAGCAACACTAGTGTCCTTCCTTCCTGTCAGCTCCCACAGCACTTTGTATATTCTTCAACTTTGCTGCTTATCACACTGTGTGGCACTTATCTGTTTATATATCCAAGTTTCTTTCTTAGATCATGGATTTGCACATGGCAGGGAATTTGTTATGTTCCTCTGTCCTCAGTGCCTAGCATAAAGGGAGTTCTCTGTAAATGTTTGTTGAGTGAGATGAATGTTTGGAGATAATTAAAATACAAGGCAGAAAAGAAAAAACATTCTAATAGTTATGTAAGGAACATGCCTGGGTCAGAGGAAGGGGAGATTGACTCCAAATGAGGCATCTAGAAAGGCCTTACAGAAGAAGGGGCTGTTAATCGGAGTCTTGAAGGGCAATAGTGAATAGGAATTTACCAGATACAGAAAATGACTTTGTAATGGGGGCTGATGAAAGAACATTCCAGGCTGAGATATCAATGTTAGTAAGAGGGAGTCATGAGGGTGCATGATGCCTTCAAGACACTGAGTCATTCAGTGGCTTAAGTGGGTGCTTTGCAAGAGGAGGCAGGAGGAGGAAGAAGACAGTTCTCAGAGGATCCAGAACACATGCCAGAAGGCTGCAGACAGTACAGAGCAGGTGAAGGGGTTGGGGTTATTTTAGAGTTTTGTTTGTTTGTTTGTTTGTTTTTAGACAACAAGGACATGACCTGACCTGTGTTTCAAAAGGTAGGGGGTGGTCAACAGTGCCCAATGCTATAGGCAGATCAAGTAGAATAAGCTGAGAAGAGACCTTTGGATTTGGCAGGTAAAGTTTCATGATCTTGGGAAGAAGTGTCCAAGCGGTCATGGAGGAGACAATGGGGCACTGGACTGTAGTGGAATGAGGGGTGAATGAGAAGGTGCAAATAATCCTTTCAAGAAGTTTAGCTGTAAAGAGAAGGGAGAAGTAGGAGCAAAACTTGAGAAGAGACAGATTTTCTTAAAGAGAGGAGGAGTCCAGCCAATTTCAGTAAGCCTCAAGAGGTTAGAAGCCTGAAGGACTGAAGTTCACCACCCACTGCATGGGAGGAGGTGCTCCTGGGAGGCAAAGGGATCTAGCTGGGTAATGAGGTGGGGAATAAGTGGTCTTGGAGGGCCTGGCTGAGGGAGAGGCAGACTCTCTACAGCCACCTCTCCCTGTTCCTACCCAGAATTGGAGCTGGCCATTAGGGTCACCCTTTATGCCGTGATCTTTCTGATGAGTGTTGGAGGAAATGTGCTCATCATTGTGGTCCTGGGACTGAGCCGCCGCCTGAGGACTGTCACCAACGCCTTCCTGCTCTCTCTGGCAGTCAGCGACCTCCTTCTGGCTGTGGCTTGCATGCCCTTCACCCTCCTGCCCAATCTCATGGGCACATTCATCTTTGGCACAGTCGTCTGTAAGGCGGTTTCCTACCTCATGGGTAGGTGAGACAACCCCCGCAACCCCTTTCCTAAAGTCCTTGCCATACATGAGGGTCTTTTCCCGTGGGGCCTGGGAAAATCACACTGGTTGAGTGTGTAATACAAGTTTCCTAAGTGACCCCTTCCTCTTCCCTTGTTTAGGGGTGTCTGTGAGTGTGTCCACACTAAGCCTCGTGGCCATTGCCCTGGAGCGATACAGTGCCATCTGCCGACCGCTGCAGGCACGCGTGTGGCAGACGCGTTCCCACGCAGCTCGTGTGATTATAGCCACGTGGATGCTGTCTGGACTGCTCATGGTGCCCTACCCGGTGTACACCGCTGTGCAGCCAGCAGGAGGGTCCCGTGTGCTGCAGTGCGTGCATCGCTGGCCCAATGCGCGTGTCCGCCAAACCTGGTGAGGGTGCCCATGACCTATTCCTGGGAATTCCCTTCTCCACCTCCATCAGCTGCTTTCTGCTCGTCCCCAGAATCCTCCTCCAGCTGCCCCAATACTCCAGTTACCTCTCGGCTCCCACTGACCTGGGAGTCCCATTTGGGGTTGCTCCTCAGTTCTCTAGCCCTTCCCAGCAGCACCCCCAAATCTACCTCGGGGGCCTGGCCAGCAGCCCTAGAAACAATCCCTGGCTCTTCCTCCATTTGTGATTACAGGGGTACAGAACACCTGTGTGATCTGCTCTGTCTCCAGGTCGGTGCTGCTGCTCCTGCTTCTGTTCTTCGTCCCAGCTGTGGTTATGGCTGTGGCCTATGGGCTCATCTCCCGCGAGCTCTACTTAGGGCTTCGCTTTGATGAGGAGAGTGACAAGGAGAGCCAGAGCCGAGTCCGAAGCCAAGGAGGGCTGCTGAATGGGGCGGGACCAGGTATGTGAAATCCA
>PITA01035890.1:0-10054 GCA_004023965.1 Spilogale gracilis | reverse complement strand
CTCTAATTTTTGTGTTTTACTTACTTGAGCTGCCTGCTAGAGAAACTCCCCTCGCTGCCTGCCCTATAATTACCCCCTTGAACTTGCCAATAAACGAGACTTGATCAGAATCCTGTCTTGTCTCCATCTCTCGTGTCTCTTGTCCTATCATTCTCACTCCCCCTCTAGGGTCTCCGTTGACTACCCGCGGGTCGGGACACTTTCAAGCCCCTGATTATGCATTAGACCCTCCACCTCATCCCCACCCTCTAACTGCAACAAAAATCCAAGCCAGTCTCCTTTCCTTGTTCTCTCAAAACATTTTCAGACCAGCTTTGGAAGCCTGTTTTGCTTTCCTCATAAAGCCTCATTATATGAGTAAAAACCTTTTAGTATCCTCTTGGTATGTAAGTTGCATCACCAATCTCAACATCTGAAACAAATTTTGGATGGGGATGGGTCCATTCTGAGATATTGGAATTGTAAGGAATGGCTCCTCTATGGTGATCTTGCATTCTTGCATATATTCATATAGGTTTGAACTGCAGCTAATCTGAGTCTGGGTTAAATGCCCCATGACTTCCCAGAACACAGTCATGCAGCCCCCTGTCCTGCCAAATTTTTATCTAAATTCCAGGTCGTTACCATACAGTGAAGTTAGTTTCAAGTGTAGAATATAGTGATTCATCACCTGTATACAAAGCTGATGCCCACCACTATACCCATCACCCATTTAACATATTCCCCCTGCTCACTGTTAAAGTCTGATGTCGACCGCCTCCCCAAAGAGAAACCGATGACGCTCAGGATAATGCAAATCACACAGCGAGGTTTATTTCTAGCTAGCTAGGGTCCAAGCATCTGCCTGGCGCAGCAGGTTTCAGCAAGGACCCCGAATGCAAGGGTCTAGGGGTTTATATGCATTTCAAACAGCAAGCATGAGTCACACAGTAATTTTCTCTGTTGGGTGAGATAACATTTTTAACCCCGTCCCCAGTTCCAGGAATGCCCACACAATTCAGGAACTGGGGCAAGGAAGCAAGATGCACAGATGGTTCCTTGACTTATCTGCCCTCATTTGGTAAACACAGACCCTGTAAGGGCATCAATCACCAGGGGGTCTTAGATATGCAGAGGCCTAAGTCACCAGGGAATTTCAGAGCCTGTTCTGCCAGCCTTGAGGCTAAGCAGGCCCTAACACTCCCCTCCCCTCCAGCAATCATCAGTTTGTTCTCTAAGGTTAAGAGGCTGTTTCTCTACAGTTAAGAGGCTGTTTCCCATATTCATTTGTTTTGTTTCTTAAATTCCACGAGTGAAATCATATGATATTTGTTTTTCTCTGACCTATTTCGCTTAGCAATATAATCTCTAGCTCCATCTATGTCATTGCAAATGGCAAGATTTCATTATTTTTTATGGCTAATATCCCATTGTGTATATTTATACCACATCATCCTTATCCATCATCAGTTGATGGATACTTGGGCTCTTTCCATAATTTGACTATTGTAGATAATGCTGGTATAAACATTGGGGTGCATGTATCTCTTTGAATTTGTTTCCTGTGTTAATTTTAGCCATTCTGAGAGGTGTGAGGTGGTATCACATTATCACATTATGGTTTTGATTTGTAACTCCCTTATCATGAGTGACGCTGAGCATCTTTCCATGTGGCTGTTAGCCATCTGTATGTCTTCTTTGGAAAAATGTCTATTCACCTACAGTCCCTTTTGTTTCTTTGTTAATTAGGGTATGTGGGACAAGGACCTGGGGAGCTGGCACCATTAGCTCATTCTTCTTTCCACGGTGTATATAAACTGTCTAGATCTAAAAGTAGCTCGTTGTATCTTTATCAGTTGAATCAGTCAGCTCTCGGCCTTGTCTTGTGTGTGTGAATTTGTTACCATATAATCCTGACTGTTATCTTTTTTTAAAAAAATATTTTTTATTTGAGAGGGAGAAAGAGACAGAGTGAGGAAGAGTGAATGAGAGCACAAGCAGGGGAAGGAGAAGCAGACTCCCCATTGAACACGGAGCCTGACATGGGGCTCAGTCCCAGAACCCTGGCATCATGACCTGAGCCGAAGGCAAAAACCTAACTGACTGTGGCATACAGGCACCCCCTCCCTCCCCTGATTGCTATCTTTTATCCATGAAAGAAAATGATATAATTGGCATACGTGTATTCATTCAACAGTTCTTAAACTGAAAAAAAAATAGCAAGGGCCTACCATGTTTCAAATTGTATTTGGGAAAGTTCAATGAATTATCAAATGCAGCGGTGGGGTCAGTTCAGCACCTGAGCGAATATCCCATAGTATTAAGGTTAGGGATAGTTGCTACTAGAAGATTCTGAAAAATGGAAGCATGATTGATAGACAAAATTTTTTCCCAATAAAAAGAAATTTGAGTACATACCAGTCTTATGGTATATCAATTTTCACATTTTCCAGCAAATACTTGCTAAAATAACAGCAATATATTTTTGAAAAGTGGGAAGTATGACAATCATTTATATAATAAACATGTTATGAGCACCTGTGGGGCACCATGTTCCAGGCCCCATGCCAGACTCTGGGGACACAGAGAAAATCTAGTCTCAGTTCCAGAGTTAGGGGATTTCAGAGTTAAGATAGAAACATTCAGGTTCATAAAAATAATAAATAAAAATATAATTTTGATAAGAAATATGAAAGAACAACACAGTGGGGTACTTGGGAACATAAGAGTATACTCTACCCCCAGAGATCAAAAGGGTTTCTCAGAAGCAGTGCTATTTATAAAGGTAGGGGCTATGATTATCCCCATTTTACAGAAGAGAAAACCTAAGATTAGAGGTAAAGTAACTTGGCAGAGGCTACAACCAGTTTTGATCCATGGCCTGTTGGGACTCCAAACCACTATTTGTTTTAATTTACAACCACCACCTACAGTTCCATTCCCCTGACACTTTCTGCCTTAAAATTGTATTTTTTGAATATTTTATTTATTTATTTGACAGAGTTAAAGAGCAAGAACAAGGGGAAAGGCAGGCAGAGAGAGAGAGAGAGAAAGCAGGCTCCACATCAACCAGGGAACAAAATAGGGGATCCCCAAGATCCTGGGATCATGACCTGAGCTGAAGGCAGACACTTAATCCACTGAGCCACCTTAGGTGCCCTCTGCCTTGAAATTTTAAAAACCTGGTAAAATTAGAGCAAACTTAAGTTAGGAAAATACTTCCAAGAAAAGACAGATGAAAAATTTTGTGGAATTTTTCTGCTCCTTCTAACAGGGGAACCTTGGAAGGGAAAGCTCTGCCCAGCTGAAGATAGTAAAGGACACTCTTAGGTAAAGCTTTCATCTGGTCTTTTCCAAGAAACCGCTGTTTCTAGAGAACTACTTGCTTTTGTAATTGAAACACACTTAGTGAGAGCAGGAGTAGAATGGGCAGCTTCAGCTTCATAGTACTTCACACTTAAGAAGGTGTTCATCCTTCCTGGAAGGGGCCGCCAATGTTCTTTCTGCCTGCTCCTTCTTTACTCACAAAAGTTGGGACAGACCCCATGTCTCTTGATTTTGGCACAGCTTCACTAACTCTGCCTTACAAGGCTTTAGCCTTTACAGAATTCTAAGCACAGTCTAAAAAGGAATATCTATAGTCAGGGAGTTAACTACAATACTTTCCATTTCACCTACCTTCGACTATAACTTTAAAGTTAATGAATATGCAACTAAGTCTACAGCCACTATTTTTTCCAAAGAAACTATTCAGAAAAGGCATTTTATTGATTTTTATAAAATTCCAGAAATTTGTTCCCTGGAGACTCTCTTTGCTCTTTCACATTGATATGAACTAGACTGTGTCAAATATCCTGCTCAACAGAACATGGGAATCCATTCCCATTTTCCAATTAATAAGAATTTAACTCTTTCTGTTTCAATGAGCCAAACTGAAAGGGAAAAAATGCTAACATTGGCTTGTAGCAAGAGAAACACCAGCCACTCCAGAGTTTATCAGCCCTCTCTTTTTGGGCATTTGACCTCCTGGTCTAGAAGAATGAACTTGGAGCCAACATATTCTAAACAATCTAAAATTTTTCTTCCTCCTCTCTCTGTGCTTTATTAACTCTGAAAACTATCTTTATTAACTTTTTCTTATGGAAAACTTCAAGCATACAGAAGTAGAGAGGAATATATATATATATATAATATATACATATTATATATATATATATATATTATATATATATATGTAACAAACCATTATCTAAACATCACCTAGCTTTAACAATTATTAACTCAAGGCCACCCTTGTTTTAATATCTCTACTGTACTTAATATCCACTTATGAAGCAAATTCCAGATATCATTTCAACTATAAATGTTTAAGAATGTAGCTCTAAAAAGTTAAGGATTCTTGTTTTCAACATAACCATAACATTATTCCAATAAATATCAAGTCAATTTTATAATTACTTAGATTCTCATAAATGTATTTTTAGTCAAATCAGGATCCCCAAAAGATCCATATATTACAGTGATGTGTCTCTTAAGTCTCTTTTAATCTATAGGTTCATCCTCCATTTCTTTCTTCCATCCTGGCAATTCATTTACTGAAGAAACTGGATAATTTTTTTCAGATTTTATTTATTTGACAGAGAGAAACACAGCGAGAGAGGGAACACAAGCAGGGTGAGTGAGAGAGGGAGAAGCAGGCCTCTCGTGGGGCAGGGAGACCAATGTGGGGCTCAATCCCAGGACTCTGGGATCATGACCTGAGCCGAAGGCAGTCGCTTAACCAACTGAGACCCCAGGCACCCCTGGACCATTTTTTTAAAAGATATTTATTTATTTGACAGAGAGATCACAAATAGGCAGAGAAGCAGGCAGAGAAAGAGGGGGGAGAGGCTCCCCGCTGAGCAGATCCCAGGGCCCTGAGATCATGATCTGAGCCAAATGCAGAGGCTTAACCCTCTGAGCCACCCAGGAGCCCAAAACTGGATCATTTTCATAGTTTCCTACAGTCTGGATTCTGCTGACATCAACTCTGTGGTATAATGTTTTTTTATTCCTTTTTTCTTTTTTTTAAGATTTTATTTATTTGACAGAGAGAGAGAGAGAGAGAGAGCAAGAGAGGGAACACAAGCAAGGGGCTGGGGGAGAGGGAGAAGCAGGCTCCCCACTGAACAGGGAGCCACATGAGGGGCTGGATCCCAGGACCCTGGGACCATGACCTGAGCTGAAGGCAGACGCTTAATGACTGAGCCACCCAGGCACCTTCTGTTCCCTTTTCTATAGATTAGCCATGTATAGAGATAGACTGATTTAGGTTCAAAATTGTGGCAAATATATTTAATGGGTGGTGTAGGATATTGCCATCAGGAAGCACATGTCTGGGAATGATAGAAACATGTAAGAATTTTTGCTAATATCCCACCATTGCCTTGAAACAGTGTGTGACACCTGATATACAAAAACACATATACGCTAGATAGCAATTTAGTGTACCACCACCAGATTAAGGGTGAATGCTTTCCCACTCAGTGTCATTACAAACTATTAATTATTTTGACAAGTCTTCAGTAATGTCTACCATAGTTCAAGTGATGTCTTGTAGATACATAAAAAGACTAAGGAAACTAGGTCCTTGCACTCAAGGTCATATAACCACCCCGGTGGGAAATACACATAATCATAAAAACACACACAAAAAGGTCATACATGCCAAATCAGAAGTCTGTACATATGCAGTGGTAGTGTAACAACCTGGAGAATAGTCATTGTAATAAACAGAGAAGTATCCAAAACCATAGGATGAGCTTGTCCTTGGGAGAGCTCACCTGCACTTCACAATTCCAATCATCACTGGGCTCACATACTTGATTCTTTCAAAGCAAACCTGAATAACATCTATGCCTACCTAAAAATTATTATTGTTTTATTGATTCATCAATTCCTCTCGGCAACAAATATTGAGAGTCTACTAATGTTCATCAACCACTCTGTATTGGAACAGCCTTCAGTGAATTATCCAATACAGTCCACTCTGAGGCCATGTGAAAATAAGAGATTGTCTCAGGTAAAATATGAAGCTTAGAAATCCAGAATATACTAGAGGTGGACATTTCTAATCTGTGGATAAACACCAAATGTCTCCAAATTTTAGCCATTCTTCTAGGCTCTGAAAATAGGGGCAGGATTCAGGCTGGGTCCTACTCTTCAAAAGAGTTCATAGTGTAACAGGCCAACAATCATTCAGAAGGATGATTACAATACTAGAATGATGCTGAAAATATTTCCCAATTTTCTTGGTGCTTCTACCAAAGGGACACTGAAAAAGAAAACTCTAGCTACCTATTAGTACTTAGGCTCTAACACAGATTTTTTACCTCCCTTCTCCCAGTTAACAACTTTTGATAAAGGCATTGTCTTTCTTCTAACTGGACTCCATTTAAAGGGGAAGTGAGAAGAACACCTCCAGCTTCAAAGCCCTTTAAACTATCTCTCCCAGAAAGGCCCTCGAATGTTGTTGCAATTTTACAAACTGCCTGTTCCTGCTCTTATACACACACACACACACACACACACACACACACACACACAATTTATTTGATGTTTCTTAATATGAAATGTTGAAATCTTTACAATTCTTTCAAATGAAACCATACAAAGGAATTAAAAATATTTATAGCCACCCCCATCCTTTTCAGAGTTAATTCTTTCTTTTTTTTTAAGATTTTATTTATTTGACAGAAACACAGCCAGAGGGGGAACACAAGCAGGAGGAGTGAGAGAGGGAGAAGCAGGCTTCCTGCCGAGCAGGGAGCCCGATGTGGGACTGGATCCCGGGTCTCCGGGATCATGACCTGAGCCGAAGGCAGTGGCTTAACCAATTGAGCCACCCAGGCGCCCCCAGAGTTAATTCTTTCAACAGTGAGTTGATAAAACAAAACATAGATTTCTTAGAAAATGTAATACATCAGACATCCAGAGAAATTATGTTTCAAGTGTATCAGTATCATCTTTATTCCAACATGTCTTTTTAAATTATTTTTTATTTTTATTTATTTTTTAATTGATAATAATAGGCACTTATCCAGTTGGGAAAAGAAAAAACAGCCTTTACAAAAACATGCTGAAAACAAATTTCTACCTCATATCTAAAAGTCTTAAAATTATCTTTGATCAATGCCCTGTTTTTTGGGGGGGGGTATGAGTTCAAAGATTCATCTGTTCATTTTCTGTGCAATCTTCACATAAATAATTCATGGATGCTATATACTGACTCTGCAGGGAGAAAATTCCAACTGTGCATCAAACTCTTAGAGGATGTAAGTTATAGATATGGTTAGGTTTGTTAGCTCTGTGTCAACTGTTCTAGCCTGAAGTTTTTAAACTTCTCTTAAAATGAAAGGTTTTTGTTTTGGGGTTCTTTCTTAATTTTTTCTAGACTGAACTCCAAAAGCATATATATAAGAACTTCCCATGTGAATTTAAAAGCTTAAGTGTGGTAACTGTAAAATGTTCTGTTGCAACTTAGAAATTTAAGCTTGGAAGTTTTACAGGTTACATAAAGATATCTGGGCACTGACGAAAATTCTAGTAAGTTACAGAACTCAATCCAAATGTTTCTGAATAAAATACAGTAAATACAGGCTAACAATTCTTAAGAGTTAATTAACATCAACACTGTTACAATTAACATCAATACTGTTCACATTTGTCAAATACATAGTTCAAAAGTCAAAACATAACATTGTGCATTATTACCTCTAAAAATTCCATGTATAGGTTAAACCTACCAGGTATTTGTGGCAGCATTTTAGATGAGGGCAGTTTTATATATGAAATAGTTGTAAAGCAATAATCCAGTCCCTTTGCTGTTAGTTTATATTTTGAAAAATCTCAGGTTACAGAGAATATTTATGAGTCTATTTGGATTACTGTAACAGGAAAGGTCAACATGTAGAATTTAGAAAGTTTAAAAAATAAGACATGTCTTTCTGTACAAAGAAACATCATTTTTGAAAAACAGATGATTCTGCATAATTTACAATATGAAATTACACAATTGGTTTTTAAAAGCTGATTTTCTATATTAATTTTTGTTAACTAAAATATGTACTTTATTCAGACATATTTATATATGGCAAAAAATCTTTTTAAAAAAATGGTTGCACCAAACGTAGAAAAAAAAAAGATAAGAAGTCAATTCTACCAGGGATTGTGTTCTTTTTAAAAAACTAATATTCAGAATAACAAAGTATTTAGATATTATCCCCTTATACTTATTACTACTTTGTAGACTATTTTCTTTTTTTCTTTTTTTTTTAAATATTTTATTTATTTGACAGAGAGAAACACAAAACTTCTGAAAGGGCAAAAGAGATCACATAACTGAACACAAAATTATTGCCCAGAACACAAGCAGCGGGAGTGAGAGAGGGAGAAGCAGGCTTCCCACCGAGCGGGGAGCCCAATGTGGGATTCGATCCTGGGTTTCCGGGATCATGACCTGAGCTGAAGGCAGTCGCTTAACTAACTGAGCCACCCAGGCGCCCCTGTAGACTATTTTCTAGATCTTAGATGTTATAGGTAAGTAAGATGATATTACCCACCTATACTCTCTTCACCAAACAGACTTTTCCTCAGCCTTCCTGAGAAGACGAGTTCCAAGAGTAATCTACTTTCAAAATTTAATAGAGTGCAAAAAAGTGACTCTCAAAGTTAGCTGAGTGACACAAAAAAATCTACAGTAATTATTAATATGACATAGTTTCCGTTGCCCTAAAAATTAGGAATAATCTTTCCACACACCCCCAATAGCCAATTCATGAAGTTGGCTTTTACTTTAACCTATTTTTTAACACGGTGTAACAAAAGAAGCTGAAAACAGACTTAAGTATTTTAGATGGTATTCCTGGTCTCAAGCAAGGTAGCAAGGCAAATGGAAGAATTTTTTGTTTGGCACCAAAAAGAGTTTGTCTTCTGACACAAAATATTTATCCTAAATCTTTAAGAGAGACTGTTCAGTGGTCCTGACAGTTTAAGAAGTCTGTAAAAGCTGAGTATCAAAAAAGGTACATCACTGGATTGGGATCTTATCACCATGTAAATTCCATTCCTATGGTTACTGGTAGTCAGGAATGTTAACTGGAATGTCACTACATTCAAATATGTGAAATAACTTTCTTTCAAAAACTAGTTTATACTGAGAGAACCATGGTTGTTCTAGGGTATTAAGAAACGGGCAATGGAATTGTAAGTTGAACATACTAAATTGCACTCTATGAATAACAGTATGTACATATCGGGATTTTTTGGATAACAATACTTTCCCAAGAAGATATATTCACTGTATAAAGTAATAGTTCGATAAATTACCTTCTGGCTTTATGGGAAATGGCCATTTCAAATAAGCAGCAACAAAATACCACTGGTGAAAATTTTTTGAAAATCAAATCATGTACATGAGTAAAGAAACTTCTGAAAGGGCAAAAGAGATCACATTACTGAACACAAAATTACTGCCCAGTGCACAAACACCACAAGATGTAAAATGTCTTAAACACTTTACATATATATATATATATTATATATATATAATATATATATATTGATTTTTAAACCAATTCCCCAATTCCCACCAAGGAAGGGAAGTTTAGGAAAAGAAAATTAAAGATGTCACACAACCAAGATGTTCAGATTTTTAAGGCTTTCACTACAAAACAAACCAAAAGAGTGGTACCAAAAACGAACACGTGCATACAAACGTGAGTGCAATGTAATAAAACAAACTATAACGTGTATGTACACACACGCTAAAGGCTGGGCAAGCAGTTAAGGCACTTAAAAAAAAAAAAAAAGAAAAGAAAAGAAAACCCAAACCCACGTGGTTTAGGAATACCGAAGTCTATAACAGCGATTTTCAAAGCATCCGAAAAACGTGCCAATTGTCTCAAAACAGTGCCTGGCAACTGAGACCGTTTGCAAGCACGATAAAGAGGGCTGCCAAGAAAACAAAAGAAGCCCCCCTCCTCCCGGTGAGACCCCAGAAGGAATGAGAGTGCTCCGGGCACTATTTATTCTAAGA